>JAGVSP010000978.1:0-144189 GCA_022494985.1 Micrasema minimum
AGGTGTATTTATTTTTTGTGTAGGTTTTAATTTTGATTTACAAGTATATTTATTCCATTGATGGAGTATGTTATATTATAAATTAATCATCAACCCCATTTTGTTTTGTTTAGTGCTGATAGAAAGAAAGCTGCTCCATCTTTACGTGTCAGAAGCCGAGTCCAAACACTACTACCTGGTGGTGGGCGACACGGCCAGCAACCTGGGCGTGTGGAAGGTCCGGCTGGGCTGCGACACCGCCTCCCCCGCGCTGCTGGCGCGCCCCCCGCGCCACCCCCGGCCCCCCACGGCTCTGGCCGTGGACGCCCGGGCCGCCACCCTTATTGTAGCCTACTCCGACCAGAAGGTACAACACCGCTATCTGCTGCAGGCTGTCATTCAAATTTATAACTGTAAAAACTCAATAATACACACTTGAACAACACATGAAAGTAATTGAAATACAAGTTATAAAAAAAAATCTATTTCATTAAAAAATAGTAGCAATAGTATGGAGACATTGATTTTGAATATTTTAACTTGCTTCTTTTTCTTTGGGCTATTTTTAAGGTATGTTTCTAGTTTAATACCAACAAAAACTTGATTACCTGAAAGACAAAGAGAAAAAAGTAAATTGTGATCGGTGTCTTTAGCGTTTGTATTTCATTTATCTATTTTTAGTACTTTATTCTTATATAAATTTGTATGTATTTAATTTATTTAAACCATGTTGTATAAGCTCTACTTATATCTGAAATAGTGTCCATGAATGAATCAATAAATAAGGACATGTACTTCATCACTCATAATAATTCATAAATAACGGCCTCTGTGGCGTAATGTCAGGACGCTGGACTCACAATACGTAGGTTCCGGGTTTGATTCCTGGGAAGAATATTTTTCCCAAGCCTACATAGGTGTGTGTGATGTTACTGCCCCTGTTTTTTTTTTTTTTATTTGTGCCATGCCAACAGACATACACTTATTTTAAATATATACAACATTAATTTCTAACAATAAAGTCCACTTATAGGCTATCTCTTAAGTATCTTAAAATATTGAAACATTTACATACTAATTATTGTTGCAAAGTACCCATCCTGTACACAGTTGCTTATTTGTAATATGTAACGCATAAATAAAATGTTTTAAAGGAAATATAACATAACTGAAAAATAAAAGTAAAATTTTTTAGAAATTAAAATTTAGAAAAATAAAAACTTTAATACCTAGATAATCAATGTATGTACAGGATAGGTACTCATCACATACCTTATTAAATTGACTAAATTACATATTTTTAAAACAAAATAATTGCAGCATCTTTCTTCAATCTATCCAATTTAATATGATTTAAATGTATATAATTAAACGTATTGTTATACGTGTTGCAGGATCTGTTAATAAATGAATTTTGACCAGAATTGGTATTACATTTCGAGATAATAAATAATGTTTTGCTTCTGGTCTGGACTCCGGGGATCCTATAATTTATTTGAGATAAGAGCTGGTGGAGAATCGTTATTGGACTTCCTGGCTTGTTGAGGTGGTTCAATAAATCACTTGATAAAATTGTCAGGTGGTGGAGTATAGCTTGGCGGAGAGCAAGTTCACGGAGTTCAGCGCCCGCCTGCGTAGCCCGGAGGGGGGGCTCGGGGGGCGCTGGGCCACGCGCCCCTTCCCCGTCTCCTCCATCCACGTGCACCCCACCAACAGGAGCCTCCTACTGCTCAGTGACGACTGCGGGATTTATGTCATCAATAAAGATGCTGTAAGATATAATACTATGCTCAAATTGTACATTGTCAAATATCGTGTTTGGGGCAATTATTCAATCTTTGAAGTTGTGCTAAGGCCACCAAATAGGTTGCCAATTGGCGTTATTAAAAAGTTGCCCAATTTTTTTTTACCAAATCATTGATACTTTTTTTTTTTTGATCTCGCAGGGGATTGAACCCGCAACCTGTGCGTTGTGAGGTAAACTTTTCAACTAGGAACTGCCAACCTTAAGCTTATTCTGCATGTTACGCATGCCCAAGTAACAATTTTAGTTGTAAAATTGTAACTTGGGAGGGCGCCATTAGAAAAATATGCCATTCCAATTCATTATCACTATCACTCGGCAGCATTCTACAAAAAAGAAAAGAGGAACATTTGAACTGGACAGAATTCCCTACGTGTAGAATTTTACATATTTAAATTTTTAATTTTGTTGTTCTTGTCTGAATTTGAAGTATGAAATGTTAAACCTTGTTTTAGATGTTTTGAAATTATTCAGTCATTTACATTAACTTTATCTTTTACTTTTCAGGAACCAGAGCAGGAAATAGAAACCAAAAAGCCAAAATTACAAAATTCCCAAAAGGAATCTAAACTCTGCTACACTGTGAAGAAACAAAAGGTAGGAAAAGTTTACTATTTCTATTACATGGTAGCCTAATTATTACACTTATACACAATAATGTATTTTTGATTCCATAGAAAATATACTTCCATATAAGAGATGAAATTTGTTCACAGCACATAGTGGCTGCAAGATGGATCAGTAAAGATGAAGCAGCTCTGGTTGTTATAGAGCCTGACTCCCTCATTGAGAAGCTTCCTCCCGCCTTCATGAAGCACAGGTTCGGGGCTATGTGAACTCGGCCTCGAAAATCTACATGGTAAACATCTACTCATTTTTTTATTTCTTTAAATATTAAAAATCATAATGGAATAATACTTAAATGCATTTTGTTTTTCTCTTTTCAGGAGCAGACATTAAAAATAAGTGTACGTGTTGTATTTTTTTGAAATAAAGATGTTGATTTTTCTAAACTTTGTTTTATTTATAAGTATCCTTTGGCTTATTTTTTGCTGGGCAATTGGCGTTCAAGACATTAATCTCAATGAAGAAGTAAATGGGAATAAATGGGATTTAAGCTATTTTGTGTATTTATTTCTAAAAAATAAATTTATTTTTATAAAAAAGTAATAATTTTAAAAATAAGTATTGGCCATGCTTGAAATTTGTCCTACACATGAAATTAGAATTATAGAATGGCACAGGCACAGAATATGTTCAGGTCCAAGCTGAGACCGTCTGTGACTATTACTTTCAGCTCGGAGCAAAATTTCTGGTACATAATCAAAGTAAGCTTTGAATTGCAAGAAATTCTGTAAGTAAAATACTATTTTGGGCAGGGTGGTAGAGAAGATGCCTGCAGAAAGAACTACAACCTTAGTGGATCCCTGGGGGGTGGATGGAGTGTGTGGAAGAAGACTAGTGAGGGGGATTAAAAACTGGGAAGGATGATCCGTCGGCAGTTTGCGTCAAAGCCGCTGGATCTGACTTGGAGGGTGCACGGGAACTGGCGGCTGATCACTTGGCTTGAAGGCAGTTTGTGGAATCCGTATGCTCTACATAGGGAGCGGATATTTATCAATTGGCACAAGTGCCTTTTACATACTACTACTACTTTTCCTTATCCGCACACATTGATGCATAGTGGCATTGCATTGGTACACCAAGTGCATTGTATCTTGATTATTTTATCACATAAGATGATCAGTCTTACGCTTCAGAACCAGTCCAAGGTATCACGCATGATATACTAATATGAAAATCACATGTATATAAATATTTCATGTTGACGGGAATCGAACCTGCTCTTACCAATTTATGGTCAGGCTAACTGCAACACATGTGCGCTTGTCAATTTACAGCCAGGCAAACTGCATAATACCTTTGCGCCTGCCAATTTGAAAGTTAGGCAAACTGCTTAGCATATTTACGCCTGGCAATTTATAGTCAGGCAAACTGCATTACATCTTTGCGCCTGTTAATTTACAGTCAGAAAAACTGCATAACATCTGTGCGCCTGCCAGTTTTATAGTTGGGCAAACTGCATAACACGTTTGCGCCTGGAAATTTATACTCAAGCAAACTGCATAACATTTGTGCGCCTGTGAATTTACAGTCAGGCAAATTGCATAACATCTGTGCGCCTGCCAGTTTTATAGTTTGGCAAACTGCATAACACGTCTGCGCCTGGAAATTTATACTCAAGCAAACTGCATAACATTTGTGCGCCTGTGAATTTACAGTCAGGCAAATTGCATAACCAGTGCTGCCAGATCCGAGAGACGGCTTCTCGCGCTGCCAATTTTCCCACTTTCGGCCAGAAATTCCCGTTTTCTCTCAAAAGGCTTCAAAATGTTCATTTTGAAGAAAAAAATGTTATTTTTAGTCATTGTGTGTATGGGAAAGACTCAGGAGACATTAGTGGCCGTATAAAGTGCGTGAAAATGCAATAAAACACAGTCAGATGCTACATTGCCAAGGTTGGTAGCATGTTCCGGCGACATAGCACCCAGGTTTGAAATATTAAAAACATAAAATAGGTCATATTACCCTAACAGAGCGGGCTTTTATTTAATAAAAATTAGAGTAACATCTTAAAGTCACAGGAACATTGAAACATTGGAAATTGGTACCATTGATAGAAATTGACCGCCACGAGATGGCACTACGGTCGCGGTGGCTGCACACTGAACTTACCTTACGTCTTCCAGGATGGACAACTTCTCCGGTCGGAAACAAATAAAAGCCATGTATTTGGACAGAAAATGGCGAAATTTACATAAATTATGCCCACAAGTGCGAAAATTCCCGTATTTTCCCCCCTTTTTCGGAATCTTCCCGTTTCTCAAAATTTGGCCCAAAAATTCCCAGAAAGTGGGAAAAAACCTCGTCTGGCAGCACTGTGTATAACATTTGTACGCCTGCCAGTTTATAGTGATGCAAACTGCATAACATATTTGCGCCTAGCAATTTTCCGTCAGTCAAACGATACGAGTATCATGCCGATCCAGCACCTTCGGAAATTATTTTTTTTAGTATTGGTTAACGGTTAGCATTTTTTTCTACAGTTAGTTATGACCAACAGGCCTCCATTAGTAAAATTCATGGTTATCATTTTGTTGTTTATCAATTCAATTATTTTTTATATTAGTATCACTCGTAAAAGTGCATACACATTAAAAAAAAACACTAAGGAGTTAGCCGATAGAATTAATATAATCAATCTTCCCATAGCAATTATTCATGTTGAAGTAAAAACATTAAAGTCTTTTTGTTATACTATAAAAGTGAAGTACCCGTAAATAATTCCTTCATTATTAAAAAAGTTTAGCTTAATGAAGATGTTATTTTAAAGGTAAATGAAAAAACAAAAATTAGTATCTTTTTTGCATTTTTTATTATAAAATTAGTAGCATAATACATTTTCAACTGATTTATTATCAATACTAAGTATATAATATAATAATTAGTCAATTATTAAATAATCAATATATAGTTTTTTTAATATATTTTTTGGTTTACTATTGTTGTAATAATAAATTTTAAACAACCCCTACTTTTGAGACAAACACTTCAAAATAAAATAATAATTACTCCTGACATAAAAATTACTTTGAAATAATTTTGAATTTTTTTCGCTATTTGAATTTTTAAAATTAGTTTATATTCTATACAAATGGTAATGATGAAATTGACATGCACACGGTGCAGAATGTCTCCTGGATGTTAGACTTGAGAAGTCGTGCTGATAACAGACACAAGTCCTCCACTTCCAGCTTTACTTAAACCGCTACTCATAGTCCAAGCTTTAACATGGCAGACCGACATTTGGATATAATCAATCAGTAAAAGATAAAGCATTATTCAAAATGTATCTTATATTAAGTACCAAGTTTTGTTTTACACCTCACTATTTTATCCATTTTATGAGGTATGATAAAGGTACATTTATATTGCAAACTTGTTGTTAATCTTCTTATTTTAAGTATCTAACAATGCGGTGACTTGGCTTTTTGTTAAGTAGTGTGTGAATAATCCAAGAATTGATACAAAAATGTTTGAATTTATAATATACCTTAATTATCCGGACGATTTGTAAACAAAACAGATAATTAAAAATCTGAATAATCAAACTAATCGCAAATTACATTATTATTTTCAATGTTTCGTTCTTCGTATCTGACATCTTTGAGGTATCAATACCATGTTTACTGACAAAGTGTTCTTAACGCTCCTTTCCGATACATTTCAGATGCAGTAGGCGGCCAATTTTGAATTTGAATCAACAATCCTTGACACACAATAAGATAACCGAGCCTCTACTAAACTTCACATTTCACGTTGTAGTGAGAATCAACGCGTGAAATATTCGTTCATTTTAAAATACTTATCTTTTCCGTCGCTAACATTTATAATAATTTCCTTCTCAGTCAGTAGGTCTAAGTTTATAGAGCCAGAAAAATTTATCTAGCGCTTTTTATTCCATAAATAGCTCAAATAGCCCATTTTATTAATAATGAACAGTTGGTAAATATTATATAATAGGAATTACAATTACATACGACAGCCTTCGACAAACTCTAACAATAATAGTACACGTTCCCGTTGGTGGGAAATTATAATAAAATTCTGCGGTAAACTTTGAAAGCTGTCAACTTAAGATTTATTTAATATTTAGGTACTTCATTCTAGTATACTTAGATTACAACAAATAAGAAATATATACAAAAATATGACATTTATACAAACATAATATAATATAGACATTTACTATCCAATTATAACTAGAGTTTATTCTATAAATAAATATATAGTTAAATGTAAATATGTAATAGTGACGAGTGTGAGTTGAGTGGATTTAGTAAAATTTTGTAAGAAATTTTTATTCACAAAGGCAGAATGATCAGAATAATTGTATAGGATAACAACTATTTCTTCAAAACCCTTAAAAAAAAATATAAACTATTCACGAAACATGATCATGAGAAACAGAAAAATACTAGGATTTAATAATGCGTATAATTTTTTGTACTGTAAAAAATATGCAGCTAAACATATGCACGAATCGCCCCATTTCCAAAGTCAGTCCGGTCCATTTTTCTTTGTTTTGAGATTCACTCGAACACGCATGTGCATTGCCTTGTGTGGTGGTTAGTACTGGATGATTTATTTCAGTCGTTATAATGACTTTTTTATAAGACTGAAATCCTCCTTAAATAAAGAACTTTGCATATTTAGAAAATTGTTCATAAAAAATGGAAAACCAACTTTAAAAATGCACGACTCACATTCAAAACAAAATCCAAACATTGCATTGTTTTTTACAAGGGAAGTTTAGGGATAAAATCTCTATTTGTATTTTAAAGTTAGTTTTCTCCTTCAAAACCCCTAAATTTCTTATCCAAGTGGAATGAGTTTTGGTCAGATTATATAATTTGGCAACTTATAACGCAGTGCATTATGAGATAATCAACTAACAGCTATGTTTCTGGATGGCAGTTACTGGTGCTTTTAGAATATCCATGTTTTAACATAAGTCCTAAGTAAAGTAATTTTCACTTTAACTAAGACTAAACTTTATTTTTAAATCCATTTTAATATTTGAAAAGCACTACGAAGATGTTTTGTTAATATCTAGTATAAAAATAAATATTAAGCATAAAGGGTCATTATTTTAACATGTTTAGAGAGTGTAATACCCCCGTTACGTTGAATATAAAAAAAGTTTCAAAGAATTTACAGTGAAATTATACTACAAATTTTTATTTTATTTTAATTCATCTTATTTATCTGGAAGTTATGTCAATTCTTTTACATAACATTGGGAACATAAATTTTTGAATATGTCAAATTCAATAAACTTTAAAAAACAACAATAAAAAAATACACTATTACTACTTCAGAACCAAATCCACAAGTTCAAAATATTTTGCATCACTTTATTGACTTTTATTTGCAACACATATTGCACTAAATTATCTCCAACATAATTCTTTAAATAATAACGGATGATTATTATTTTAAAATGGAAATGTATTCATTAATCGCGCGTAAAACATTTAACGTACAAATTCATGCCCAGTGAGCCAGTGAATGTCTTTCATCGTGCACCAAAAACTTACGCAAATTATTTTATTTAATTTTTTAAATGATAAAAGCAAATAAAACAATTATTTACATACACATCTTGGAGTGACTTGAAAATTGCACTTTTTATCACATTGTTAAATAAATACTTTTGAAAAGATAAAAAAAATAGGTAAACAAGTGTTTTCAAATCAAAAAAGAAATACAAGTTTCGTTACTTAAAGATATAAACTTTCTGCCTTCCATGCAACACATAATAAGGGTCTTCGAGTACTTCATTTACCTAAATTCTACATAACTTACATTAAAAATAAATAAAATAACATATTATTCCGAATGAATATTTTTAGTTAGGCTAAAAACGTGTCTTTCAAAACTGAGAAATTTAACATTGTCGCTAAGCTGAACGTAAACAATTTTCGCACTGCGGCAACATCGCCAAATTAAAAGCATTTTTTTTAAATAGGTACCTACTCAATAACCTAGTGGAGCATCAGAGTTAATCTTTTGGCAGGATGTAGGAAGTGGCGAGTTACTGGAACTCATCGTCCGAGCTCAGCAGCATGGTCTTCTCGTGGTAGTTGGTGGAGATGGTGGCCACCCTCTGCTGGGCGGGGCGCGGGGCGTGCACTGACCCCTCCTCCCCTCCCTCGCCGCCCTTCCCCGGCTTGCTGTTGCCTGATTGGAGAATACCAAACCGAGTTATGTTATTGTCACCCAACACCAAATATGGGCAAATTATTAATTATGTATTAAATAAGAATAAGGATGTATGGAGCAAACAAACACATTGAGTGATCCCGTATGAAATAAAATATCATGCATATTTCACTTACCGGGAATTTCTCCAAAATCTTTCTATATTTCCCAATTGTTTTCTAAATTTGGAAATTTTCATGCTCTATAAAGATGCAAAATTAATTTTAAAGCAAGCCATCAGAACAAGAGGAGAAAATATTAAAATTATAAATGATGAAAACTTAAGCAATCCATAATATGCATGCAAGTTTTTAAACTATTTTAACAAATTTACACTTTATTCCATTACAAAAACCTACATAATTATAATATCATCAATTTAATAATGTCAAAAACAAAATTGCATATCTGCTGTATAACTTAGACAACAATTTTAATGTAAACAGTAAAAATAAAAACAAGTTTTCAATTTCAGAACATATATTTGATTATAATCGTAAATTATTAATTTAACATACAAATACATAGATACAACACTACAAGATAAAAACATAATTTCAGATTTTCCTTAACTTTTGTTTTCAGTGTTCGAGATGTATTTTATTAGAATTAATGGAAAAAAAATTATATTAGAAAGAAATTACAAAATTTTATATAACTTTCAATTTTGGCAAATTTTCCGCTTTTGTTGATATCCTCTAGATACAATATGAAGATGAATTAATATGAACACGAGCACTGAAAGCAATTAGTGATTTTAAAATACATAAATATAATACGAAACATTGAAACATAAGCACCTACCATATATTAATAAAAGCAAAAATTAAGTACACAACCAAAATTATTTTTAAAATATATAATATACATGTATATATATATATTCAAACTATATATATTTGGCTGTAAGAATAAATTAAAATTAGAGTGATTTTCTGAAGAATTCAATTCTATAGAATAGAATTTTAGCGTCACATAATATAAATATTATAGTTGACTTTTTAAATTCCACAAGTGGTAAATTTCATCAACATGGAGATCTTGTAATGGGATGGGTATTTCAATAAATTTATTTTGGTTTCTTTTAGCGTTGAATTTAGCTGTGTTTTTAGAGGTCACGGGATCGGAACAATTTTTTTTCGTAAGATAAGCGAAAGTGAGTACTGTGAAATACAAAATATGTTAGAATTTGCCACTCCAAGCTTTAAGCTCATCCTATTATTTACCTCGATATTTCACAAGATACTCCAATTAATTTAGATCTTTGCCCATCGTGCAAATTAACAAGTCACTAAGTAAGTACATGTTTCAAATTGTTAAAATACTATTCACCTAACACTGCATTCATTCAAAAAGGTGGAATTTTACGATAAATTCAGTTTAGTTACCTATGTAATAAATTTATTTTGTTATAGATACATTTTAATGTAAAGACTAAAAAGGAAATGTTTTATTGAGATACATAATTCATAATTGAATAGATTTATATTTACAAAATTAGGTCCGGGTACATTAACTATTACAGTAGAGCCTCAATCACTCCCACTCATTGGGGATAAGGGTAAAACCATAATAGAGAATTCTAGATATTGGCTGATTGCATAAATGTCTTTATGGGTGGTTTTTGTATCCAAGATAACTACTCTAAATCATATATTTTAAAGTTCCAAATAATTCTTAACCAATACATTTCCGGCGGTAGGAGGCACGCGCGTGATATATGTATCGAATCAAATGGATTCTAAGTAATGCAGATAATTAAATATCCCTACAATTGAGGTTCTACTGTAATATTTTGGTCCAAAGAGAATCGGCAAAGTTTTAAATTTCCGTGTGTACCCATATTATTCTACTGCCTACAATCTACACACAAGTAAAATTAATAATTATCCGTGAAGAGTACAACAATGTTACAGTTCACACGAGCTAAATTTAAAAATGCACATTCCGCTTACAAGAGATATGAGGAATTTAAGGAGAACAGAAATGTAATGATGTGCCTGCTAAGCAACATGTCAAAGCAAAAAACTAAATTTATTTAGACAAAACAAAAAAATAAGCAATTTTTAAAAAATATACAAAATTAGATAGAAAGAAAAAAAACTAGCCTCAAATTTAATCAAATTTCCTTGAAATATGGGTCAATTATACTAGAATATAATTTTGAAATATTTTGTCCAGATTGTATGAACTAAAGGACAATCTAAATTGAAGTAAACGATTTATTTTTTAAAGAAAATCCGGGTAAAAAATGTAACAGTGTGACAATATGATATATAAAAAAAAAAAAACAAAATAGTATAAAACAAAAGGATTATATAATAGCTTAAATAAATTGAATGTAAAAAAGCTATTTCTAGCATTCCAGAAATTATAATTAAGGTTTTGATTTATGTTTTTTGCCTCGACAACAAAACCTTTTTTGTATTTACTACCAGTTAAATTTTATTAAATTATCTTATCAATAAAGTTATGGAATAAAAAAAAAATACGCCTAAAATAATACTATTTCCTTGTTAATAAAGCTAGTCAAAAGTACTTAGTATAATTTTCTCGTTAAAGTACTTCACATAATATGTCATCTTATTCTTATGTTTGTAGTTCTAACATATTCTTTGCTTGAAAAATCATTTTATTAATAGTTAAAATATCTGTTTGACAGCCAAACCTTAGGTTTATCGCAGTATCCTCCCACGTGTTCAGTAGGAGTTGCGGATGACTAACTAATACAAGTAAAAATAAGGATAAAGAACTAGTTTCTTCAGAAGAAGTATAATGATTTGTATCATGCCGACTACAGACAGATCGGAGGTATAAATAAACAAGTATATTTACAGTATTCCTGGTGTCAATACTTGGAGTGGAATATTCAAAATAATATATGATATCACATAGTAACACCTCCATTTTGTAATTTTACTTTTAAAAGGCACTCGTCAGAGGAATCTAAACGCACTAAACATCTATGGCTTAAACTGTTAAGTCAGATGGCAGCGTAACGCAGCAGCTTCCCGTGGTAGGGAGCTATATAATGACAGAACTGTTGATACAGGACAGGCGGACCCAGTAGCGAGAGTCGTGGGTTAGGAATAATGTAAAGTTTGTTTAGTTTAGCTCAGTAAAGTGGCAAGCGGGCAGCACATGCTTGCTGGAGATGGACTAAAGCTTTTCATACGGCAGATTGGTGGTCACGTCTGGAAACAGGCAAACAAAATGACAACACTCGCAACTCTTTACTACATTCAGCTACAATACAAGCTTCTCATTCTTCTTATTATATCCATCGTAATTGTGTAAATCTATTTGTTTTTGATTCACCAAATATGGCTGTTACAAAGGAAAAAATCCCAGGTAAGTTGATGCAACAAAACGACTGGTATGTGATGTATGAAATGTTGATGTATGGTGCAATATGAGCGATGCCGAATGTTTTGTTTGATTTGTAACATAAAATAAACACACATTATGATGGATATCATTTTCAAATAAAAACAGAGAAAATAAATTGAAGTCTAATTATTTATAAGGTGCTGAGGGTCGTAGGAGCAAATAATATTTTTCAAAAAATCTTACAGCGCTTGTGGTAATATGACTTTTAAAAATTATTATTTTGATTTTAATAAAAATGATAAAATGAATGCGATGTAGTAATACATCAATAAATAATTTATGTTTGCTTAAAACAATTAGTGTTACACATCGGCTACGGGATTTGGTAGAAATAAATTTTACTTTGAGAAAATAGTAATGCTTTTTGTATGAAATTAGAATATAATATAAATTTGCCACTCTCAGTACCTTAACTGTCATCATCAACAATTCCTACTATATTTTAAAAATAATACATTTTTGAAAGAAGGCGTAAAGCAAAATTTAAAAATATTGAATAAATACCACACAATCGCAGGTGACCAAGGAATTACAATTCTTGAGGATGTAAATAATTTTACAGGTTTGTGTAAGTTACTTCTATGTAAAAATCAAAATATTTTAAATTCATCACTTTGTATGGAAAATCATTGCCATAAGCACAAGTTAATTTCTTCGCTGGCAATGATTTTCCATACAAAGCGATGAATTTGATCTCGATGTTTGTTTACGCTAAGCACCCAGTTGTCCCGATGTATGAAAACCCACGTAACCCATTCGGGTATGTGTGTTTTGATTAAAAAGTATTTTGTTTGGAAAAATGTAAACTTGGAAATTCTAGAACAAGTAAATTAAATACTTCATGGGAATGAAATTGCCAATGACTACTCGATTATTTTTTTCTATAAATTTAAAAATTCTAATTTTACTAACAAAATGCTTTGTCCATGTCACAGGACTGGTCTTAGAGCACAGACTACTGAAGTTATTATTTAAACATTTGGTCAACTTTGATATAATCAGGGTGGCATTTTATTTATAGTTTATACCATTTAGAATATGATAAAAAGGAATTCAAGAAGTAAAGAGTATGTAGCAATGAATGTAAGAACTATTTATTTACTCTGTATTATTCCAAGTTTATCATATTTGCAGTATATGAATATATTTTCAGAGAATAATGAAATAATCGTGCAATGATTTCTGTATCAAGTGTTGCTTGTGGTATGTTTGTCACTTCCTACTATTTTATTGCTACAATTTAATGGCCCATAATAACAGATTACTATCTGTGAATAATTCTCAACACTTGCGATTGATTATCTAGGAATAATATCTAGCGCTGTTAATATCTCCTGGTTAATGAACACAAAATGAAAATTTCCACCTACAGATCTATGAAAATGGGCGACGTTTGTCAGATCGATCATAGCGGGTAGCTAAGGAACATTACGTTATTTTCAAAGCAATATATTTTTGTAAGGTTTAGTAGTCAGATAATCAATAATTAAAGTTTGCGACTGGTTGGCCTCAGAAAGGCAATCTGTTTCTCTGATAAATCATCAATAGTGAAACAATCATAGTAACAACACTTGATTAGAACATGTACTGGGTTAGGCAGAAATAACTCCTTGATTGGAATGTGTGTGGTCTCCGTAGCGTATTTGCTTAAACTCACAACGTGGAGGTTTCAGGTTGGATTCCCGATGAGACACAAACTTGTTACTTGTTAGACCTTAACTACTGAAGATACGGAAGTGATTTCTGCCAAACCCGTGTAATACTAGTAGAAGTAGAAGCATGCTAGTACTGTACTGGACAGGCAGAGCAGAGGGGAACTTACCAGAGCTGTACTGAGTATACTGTTGGTACTGCGGGTGGAAGTTGTGGATGGCGTCCGTCATTATGTCCTTAGGATTCATTGTCTCCTGGGAATGTGAAACATTTTTCATTCATTAATATACGACAGATAAAATAAAAACCTACTGACAAGCCGGTTTCTCAGTTTAGTGGGTTTTTCTTTTATAATAATAAAAAAACAATAAAACGGTGATGAGGAAGTTCTGGTAGCCGGCCGACACTGTTCCCTGTACAGTGGATTATTGACCTTGAGGCTGCTGGAGATGGACTGCATGGCGACGGAGCGGTGCGTGTCCGAGTGCAGGCCGCGCGCATACACCTGGTGCGGGAAGGCGTAGCGCAGCGCCACGGCAGCAGCCAGCATCTCCAGGCAGATGAGGAAGTTCTGGTAGCCGGCCAACACTGTTCCCTGTACAGGGGATTACTGACCTTGAGGCTGCTGGAGATGGACTGCATGGTGACGGAGCGGTGCGTGTCCGAGTGCAGGCCGCGCGCGTACACCTGGTGCGGGAAGGCGTAGCGCAGCGCCACGGCAGCAGCCAGCATCTCCAGGCAGATGAGGAAGTTCTGGTAGCCGGCCGACACTGTTCCCGCCGTGGTGGGGATGCCCTTCTCGTCCACAAGGGGGGAGATCACCTCCGCCTTCTCCAGTACGGCCAAGGCCACTCCTGCATCAAGTAAAAAAATACTAGTCAAGGGATTAGAAAACGATTGGCATAGCTGGTTATTTGTTTTTTTTTACCTATTTAGAAATCCTCTTTCTACAAATGTTCAGCTCTCAATGGAAAATTTTGGATTGTCAACACACCAAGCAAATATTAAGATTAATGGTATAAGAAATTACGGTATTTTGTTGGCAATAACAAACACACACAGTAGATATGTGAAATCAATCAAATAAAGTAAATTCATTATACTAAAAATATTGAGTAATGAAGTTCTTCAATAAATTGGTTTCGGTATTGAATATTCAGTTTATTGGGTCTTTATATCACAAAATTCAAATAGCCAATTTGATAGTAGTCATTACACAAGAGGTCAGGTGTTGTAACATTGATTGCATGTTTTAGTAAGATTATGTAATCACTTATCCATCAGCAACTACATAATGAGGAATTAAAAATGAATAATAAACCATTCAACTTGATTTTAAACAATGATTTAATTTTTAATGTAATAATTTCGTAGGACATTATTAGAGCATCAGGGCTTATTGTTTACATTTTGTTTTCGTACAAACTGGCATGGAAATATCTCTAGGTTGAATATCTAAACATATATATTGAAATCAGAAATCGGATGACAAAAATGTTTTTCAAGATGGAATATTATATGTAGACAGATGGAGGTGAATTCTGTCAGCATGCTTCCCCCCTACTGATGCGACCATGACTGCTCTGTCAAGAGCAAATGATTAAGAAGAAGAAATGTGTTTGGTGAAAAAGTGCACTTTTGTTAATTTTATGAATCATTAATTTTATTTCGTTTTTTCAAAGTGACGGAATGACAGCTGTCACTTTACAAATATGATGTTATTATGTAATAAATACGTTATTGCGTGATAAAAAGCATGTAAATATACAATTTATATATATATCTACCTATAATAACAAGCCATTCGGGATTATCTTTAGTTTTACACGAAAATAAGGTCGAAAAAATGAATGATTACTTTTGGGAAATCACAAAAACGTGTTTTTATTTCAGTATTGTTTCATTGAAATAAATAAAAAATGCATGACATAGGAAAGAAATAGAAACATGTTCCTTGGACAGAAATGTGGCGGTCAATGTGAGCTGTAACATGCTATTCTCAGTTTATTTTTGACAAATTAAAGATCGACCTATTCATGGTGGTGATCTATACTCTACTTGCAAATATTGAACAAGGAGGGTGGCAATGGAGGGTGGAAGTGGTGACTACTTACCCTGCCAGAAGGAGAGGAAGATGACGCTCTTGACGGTGCAGAACTTGAGCACGGGGTCGAAGGGGGTGAGCATCTCGCGGGTGGCCCCGAGGAACAGGAACAGGCCGTACAGGGCCAGGCTCACCGACACGTTGTAGATGATGGTGATGTAGATGTAGCCGCCGTCGGGGCTCCAGTCGCCGTCATGGTAGTGGCCCGCAGCCTACACAACCAAAATACATTTACATGACATGAATACATTTTTACCTCATTTCTACGATATAAATAAATGAAGCACCTTTGCGCGTCACAAATGCGATATATTTAACTGACATTTATTGCTTATTGGTTATTGGTGATCCCTACCCATGAACACTAAGCTGTCGTAACAACATTTTGAAATAACTACTACTACTACTTTCCATTATCTGCACCCAATAGTGCATAGGGCACTGCATTGGTACACCAAGTATCTTATTACATGAAGGTAGGATGATCAGGTTATATTAATGACAATTAGAAATCTTAAGAAAGATAGAGAAGCTCTGTAAATAACTAGATAAATCACTTGATTAGATTTATATTTTTTGTTGACATTCCATGATGTAATTATATTTATTTACCTTTTTCAAAAGTTTTATCAGTTGTTTGAAAAGGATTAGATAAACCGCATTACCTGGAGGAAGATGATGATGAAGGCGCACACGGGCTTGACCAGGCAGAACTGCAGCGTGGCCTGCTTGCAGAAGCGCAGCACGCCGATGGTGTAGGTGGCGCCCGCCAGGCAGCGCCCCGCCGCGCCGCGCACGGGCCGCCCTCGCAGCGCCGACATGATGTTGCCCTCCCCGCCCAGGTACTCGTAGCACAGCGACAGGAAGTTGTAGATCACAAACGCTGAGGGAAACGTTCCAGTTAGTGCGCTACATACACATACGTGGAGTAACAAAACTCCTACTACAAACTGGTCAATCTACATCATATTTGGAATCCAATATGACTTTTGAATCTAAGCTTAAAAATTATTATTTTTATCTCGTAAAAGCTTTCATAAATACCGCAGATTAAGAATTTGATAAATTCTTATTAAATTTCGACTTTTTATTTTGTTTTATTTGTGGATAGTATTAATTTTATAAAATAAATTATATTTAATGACAATTTGCATAAATTTATCGAAAAAAAAAAATATTGTACTCAATTTTCTCCACAATGGGTCAAATCAAAAAAATTTATTCTACAAAATCGACTCCAAATAAACTGTAGACAGATCCGTAACAGTTTCGATACACAAAATTTTAAACTATTGAATAAAATACCTGCTGATTCTTAGCATTTTCCGTGAATACAATGGAATTTATTTTTAAATACTTAATATTATAATAATTATTTACCATAAATAACAAGCAGTTTAAGATTTTATTACTGATAATGCTCAATTGAATGTTTTGTAGGAGTGTTAGGTAATCATTTGTCACTGTTGAATTCTGAAGTCTAGTCAAGCATTATAATAGTATATTATGTTATTAGAAAAAAGTGCAAATCAAACTGATATTGAGTTGTGAATTTACTGAATTAATTTATACTAGTTGTAGCGGAAATGTTAAAAAAATAACTGCAAAATCATGCACAGTGTCAACTAAATTGACCTAATTTAAATCTCTGCGACATTTCAAAAACAAACTAATTCTATTAACCAGTGGCATTTGATTATTTGTTTCAGCAGACTTCATTTAAAAGCTACATATTGATAGCACTAACAAATATTGTATGTATACAGGGTGTAACAAAACTCGATGTACAAGCGGGAAACCAGTGAATCTACATAATATTTGGAGTCGATTTTGTAGAATAAAATTTTTTGATTTGACCCTTCGTTTTCGAGAAATTTGAGTAGGAAGTTGATTTTTTTTTTGCAAATTCTTATCAAATATGAAGTATTTAGTCAAATTAATACTATCCATAAAAAAAACAAAATTAAAAAACTCGTTTTAATAAGAATTTGAGCAATTTTACTTAATCTGCCATACTTACGAAATCTTGTAAGAAGGAAAAAAAAAATTTTTTCAAGCTCAGATTAAAAAGTCATATAACACAATCGTCTCCAAATACGATGTAGATTCACTAGTTTCCCGCTTTTACATCGAGTTTTGTTACACCCTGTATATAGAATCACTTTTTCAGAAGTGAAACTATGTATTAAAAAATATACACGTTCAATTCTAGAATATTGACCACTTTTTTACCAATTAGAATTATTATGGAAAATGATTGAATACAGTTGATGTTGGTAGTAGATGAATACCTTCATAGCAGTCCCTCACGGTGAAGAAGTAGATGTAGTAGGAATCACTGTTGAAGAACAGCAGGGACACCCACGAGTAGCAGCCGTAGATGGGCACGATGAACAGTATCCTGACTATCCAGCGCTGCTCGGCGGGGTTACTGTACCACCTCAGGTGCTGGTAAATCTAAGAAAAAATGAACATTTCATTTATGTCATTTATTTTATAATAAAGAAACCCGATGTTATTTGCAGCTATAACAATTCATAGTGAAATTATCAATGTGCCGCCACTATTTACATTTAAATTTAAGAAATATTATCATCTTAATTCAAACATATTTTTTATTTACTTTTAAGACCTCAAAAATTATTTTTAAAACTATGCCATAAGGAACCCGCCTGCACTGCATTTTCTTCTTTGTGATCATACAATATCTATAATAATAATAGGGAGAGATGATTACACCTATGAAGATATGGAGTCAATGTTGAGAATCTCTAGTCTTCAAAAGCGTAGATCTAACATTGATTCCATTTTCATATTTAAATTGCTAAATGGCATGATAGATGCACCATCTTTACTGACTCAAGTGACTTTTTGTATTCCAGTTGAAATAATGATGTGCTGTTCCTTAGTCATCACAAAACTAACTATGGTTTTCATGCCCCATTGTCTCGTTTGTGTCATATTGTAAACTCAAGACGGGATCTGGACTTTTTCGGTGTAATGCCCGCTTTATATGGGACAGTTTCTTGTTCAGAAAACTACACAGTTTCTTGTTCAGAAAACTGTGCAGTCTGTCAAACTTCTGTCAAAAGACACGCTAAATATGTGTATTTTTGAAACGCGATTGTAAGTTATTATCGTATGTTTGCTCTCAGGAAATTGTATATTTAGCTAATAATGTAAATATGTTATTGGTTTTTTTACGTATTTAAAAGCATACAATAAACCAATGTCTACTTAAACGTTTACATAAAAAACATTGACTGTCATGTCAGCTTAAATCTGACACTAGCACACAGTTTTTCATGCAGTTTTAGCTTTATACGGGACCGTTTTCAGACTGCACAGAAAACTGTGTAGTAAACTGTCCCATATATAGCGGGCTTAAGTCTATCAAGATTTAAACATTCACTGAAGTAGACCCGATCCTGTCTTGAGTGTGTCCACATTTTATTCTAACTGTCTTAGCTTCACCAATTTAATGTTCTGTCACTTATTTTTACTGCTTGATATCCCTATTATGCTTATCTATGTATTTAAAACCGATTTTTTTCCGTAAATAAATAAATATCAGTAGGTACTTAAAACTTAAAACAAAATATCCATATATAATTTGGTTCAGTTACATTTAACATGGGTTTAGAGGAAAACTGTCAATATTAGAAAATGCACAGTTAATAGAAAGTTTTGAAATGCAGAAAATCTTATAGTAGATTGTGTGGCTTCCTTTATTGACCGAATGTTCACAAATCTGAAGAATTCATTATTCAAAGGGAAATACTGAAACTTCTCATACAAAACATTACAAAGAAAGCATTATGTCACATACTTCACAACGCTTGGCCATTCTAGTTCAGTTAATTGCTAAATAATGTTATTTCCGGAAATCGAGCCACTAATTCGCTACCCAAATGACTTAGTTAGCTACATAACCAAATAAATTCTTATTGAAACAAGTTTAACCCGCGAAATGTTTTTAAAATACGTTTATTTTTTAAATACAAACTTCCTCAACATTCATCTGTCTTTACAGCGGAATGCCTAGCTATCAGAAAAACTCTTTCCTATATCATATCCAAAAATTTTAAGAAATGTCTCATTTTATCAGATTCTTTAAGTTCTCTCCAAAAAATTTGCGGTAATCCCTTCAAACAACACCAATCTCTATTAATTTTCGAAATTCGCGAGAAAGTATACTTACTTAATCAAAGAAACATCCAGATTTGTCTTGCTTGGATTCCGAGTCATCGTGGAATTACAGGTAATGAAAGAGCCGATGCTCTCGCAAAGGAAGCCATCGTAAATGGAAGCACGAAATTTTCCAAATTTCCTGCTGATGACCTCTTAACATTACCAAATAATGATATGATTACAAGTTGGTCCGACAGATGGAACATTTCTAAATTATCAAAAGGCAAACATTTCGCAGACATCCAATCCAATCTACTTCTCACCTTTGGTTTAAGAAAATCATGTTTAAATAAAAAGATACATCCACTATTTGTCGAATGAGGATAGGTCATTGTTGTACGCGATCTCACTTGGCTAGACTTGGTGTGATTGACTCCCCCATTTGCGACTGTCAATTTGGAGAGGAGGATCTCAACCACATTTTCTTTGTCTGCCCTATTAATGATCAAATGCCTTCTTTTATCAACGACCTAGCCCTACTC
This sequence comes from Micrasema minimum, assembly GCA_022494985.1. Lineage (NCBI taxonomy): Eukaryota > Metazoa > Arthropoda > Insecta > Trichoptera > Brachycentridae > Micrasema > Micrasema minimum. The sequence goes on from JAGVSP010000978.1 coordinate 20,429, forward strand.
ATACCATTTCCCACAAACATCCATCTCCTCTTGGCAAGCAAAAATGTTTCTATTTATATACTCCTACTTCAATTTTTACACATTAACAAAATAAACCTGTAAATATATATTAAAACAATAATCATTTATTAAAGCATATTTTTTAACTTGACATTGGCAAAGGCATTATTTTTCAATGTTAGATTTGCATACCTTGATAACAAGTAGTGGTAAAAAAAATTAAGTAACAGAAAATAGTGTTTTAACATTAGCTACTATTACTATGCACCTAGGATGTTTGTTTCCCTTGTATACTGTGTCCATTGTTTGCAACACAATAAAAGGATATGTAATTATTTCATATTGATAAAACTGGTTGTGAATTATTTTATTATGTCAATCAGTTTTGGGGTTAACCAGCTAGTTTTACTGAATACGGTCATTTAAATAGGCAGTGAGTGAATTGAAATGACCATAAATCATAATATTTATCAGTTAGGATAACAGATTCAGCATAGGCTTGTGGTTAGCCGCGATGACTATAGTTTGCCTTTTTGAAAACAGGATTATCAACCTTGTGTATAAAATAGTAGAGGTGCGTCTGTTTTTAATCGGTGATCATGGCTTAACAAATTAATGTCATTTGTTCCCAGTATATATTTATTTTGTCAAGACGAAAAATAAAGATATTTTGAAAATATTATTAGTTGTAATCAAATAAAAAATTAGTTTTATTTTTATTTTTTTAAACAATACATGTCCTACTGAGTTGCTTACTGCAACTCGTCAGTAGGTGCATAAATACAAATTCAACTAAAAATAAAACTACACAATACATACCCTAGCGCACAAAAAAATTAAAATACATATAAATAAAAATACAATTCTAAAACTCAATATAATAATTCGCGCTCCAGCAACCAAGTTCTCAGTGCGAGTTTATTTAGATTGTCAGAGAAACATTTTTGCTACAGTGATAATAAACTAGAGGGATGCCTCCCGAGAGCCTTAACCATGCTCGCCTATTTTATAAGGCATCAGGTTCTCGGCGTCCTGGTCGTCCACTGTGTTGAAGGTAGAAGAAACGTCCACATTGCACATAATTGATTAGCATATAATAATTAACTAAATGATATTTTCAAGGCTTAAAATTATGGATTTGACAAGACAGTAGTGTGTATGTATAATGGATGTAGGTAACTGAGGCAGTGAGAGCAGAATAAAAGAATTCTTTACGGACATATTGATTTAACCTACATACATACAATATGAAACACAGATCAATAAGAAAACAATCAATTATGCTCTTGTATTGGAGCATGTAATTAGTGTATCAACACCTCAGTGTTTTATACAACATTTTCATCATCTTTGAAATTTACAGTATATGAGCAAAAATTTATCACAAACCCTGCATATTTCACAAAGATTATTTGTAAATAGTATTTTTTTACAATCAAAAATATTTTATTGCAAGCACTGCAGTTTATTCTGTAATAAAAATTAAAATACAGTGATCTACCACCTTTATAAAAAATACTCGTAATATTGGCTGTTTTTTAATACGAAATGAAAATTCGAGGTGGATCTTATAAAATGTGTTGTTTTAACCGATTTCAAGAACTAAATATGTTTTTAAAAGACAGTAGGTAGATTAAAAAAAACACAATTATATCTGTTATATTATTTTTTAGTAAAAAAAATGTGGATCTATATTATCAATAGCTACTTAACATCTCTGATGCATTTATCTTAATCAATAGCCATCATACATATCAATTGTAAATCAATCATTAGATTTATTTTTGTTAAGTGGTAAGACATCGAGCGATGTTAAATAAAATATCACATTTCCAACTCTAGAAAAGTATTTATCAAAATATTTAAATCCCAAAATAAATTGACTTTTACGATCGGATACTTTTAGAACTTACTTATAGAAATAATATTTATAATTTAGTTCTAGCTTAGAGTTCACATTTCATTGTTTTACGACTTATTCATTTTCTAACATTATTCTTACAATGAGTTTTGCATACAGAAAAATAATAAAAGGTTGTTTAATATTGAAAAAAAAAACAAATTACAGTATTTTATAACGCTTACTGTAGTTCTTAAGGAGGGAATAATATAAAAATAGTATGGACATAACCAGTGGCGTGTACTCCATACAGGCATAAAAGCAGTGCCTACCCTACAGAAATAGCATACAAATAAAAAACTTATAATTGAAAATATTAACCAAAATTCCCAAATACTCCCAACTAATTTACCTTATTTCAAACATACGCGCGAAATCACTAGCCGTGCTAAGCGCCGCGCCAGCGCCACCCAATGAACATACAAAATTGTGTCAGTAAGCAGTACTACACTCTGCCTTTTTTCAAGCCCAAATATCATCTTTATTCTCCGCATAAATGTGAAAAACAAAATTTGTCATTTAAAGGCAGTGCTTTATGTGGTTAATTTTACTAGTTCTAAAATGACGCCATCAGTACGGTGCCCAATCGATACCAACACTGGGCCATTATTAATATATTTTTTAGTAAAGAAATTTTGAATTTACGCACATACATATAGGTAGGTACTGGCATGAATTACAATTTTCGAAATTTTTGTTTTGTTAGATAGGTATATTCAATAGAATTATTGTTTGTTTTTTATATTGCCTACCCTGATTATAAACTCTGTGCACGTCACTGGGCATAAGCGTGGTTTAATATTCAAACAAAATATGATTAATAAACTCAAATAACCTTGGCAGTGAAATAATGTTTAACCGACCGTATAATGGCGTGTAATGATTGCTTTTTGGAACAATGAATTAAAATACATTATTTTAGGTCAGTTTTGTAATCAAAGATAACTTTTGGACCAGGTTTATTAGACAATTAGTTATTAGATAATTTCTACAAACCACTATCTGAATGACATTTAATAACCATTTAATTTCCAACGTACGACAAACTGTATTAGTCTACATAGTAAAATGATGTTGAGAAATTCGAAACAAACAAGGTTTGTATTATAACAAAACTGCTATAGTGCAATTTAATGCAGTTGTACAATTATCACACATTTGTGTCGAAACGCAAAAAGTAATGCTAAATAATAAAGTCACGTAAAAATTGATTTCCTGGGTGGGTACTCAAATAAAAATCACATAACTGCACAATAAAAAAATATCTGCATAATATAAGTAATGTTATTAGGTATATTAAAGAATATTTAAAAGCGTATTAATATTAAGGGAAGTATTAAGCTGCACTATTATTTTTACTATTTTGTGAAAATTTAAAATCAAAACATTTTTTAAAACACAGAAACAAATCGTTGCCAATCTTGTACATACATTTATATTTTTTAACATTATTTTCAAGAAAACCGAAGAGGCTTGTGTTTGAAAACAGGAAATAAATAGTTGGAAGTGGGGTTCCGATCCAGCAATCATTGGACTCAAGTCTGCGATGTTACTGCTGGGCCACACTGGCCAAATAATATTAAACTAGATATTGTGTTTCCTACGAGATATCTTTAACATAGCAAAATTGAACAGTCAGACATGATTCATCCATTTTCGTGTGAATATTTACTTGGATAAGTAGATAACTACAACAAATATAGTTTCAATATTTAGTGTGATGTATGGGTGATACCGAAATGATGGATCAAGTCAAAATATGAAACATACATACTATTATTAAAAGAAAAAAAAAAAAACTTAATTTTTAAGCAAAATTCTTAAAGAAATTAACTAAATGATCGCTGACTAGAAATATGAAATAAAATTACTATAAACAAAAATTTGGCTGTGTCCTAATAATTGAAGACAAAAACTGGATTGATGATTGGAGATGTCAAATTGTAATATACTTGATTACTATTTTTTTTTTAAATTAAAACTTAATTTCTAGGCAAAACTTTAGTTTATTCTTTTAATTTACTAAATCAGTTAACGAAACGATGCCTGACTTTTAGAGTAATCATAATAATATGATACATACATTTCACAAAACAATTTGCCCATATGTCACGCAATAATTCTTACAATGGTACAACTGTATTTTGAATTTTTCATTTGAGTAGCCAAACATAGAAAAATGCCAACGGAAATGGTTCAAAGAAAATTTCAAAAACCACTACAATTTTGTGAAAATATAAACTTCAATTTTTTCACACTGCAATACGCACAATAGTTCATCTCAGGGGCCGCAGAAATATTGCCCGATGCAAAAAGCGTTGAATCAAAGACCCTGGACCAGGTTCCTGGCGTTTGATTTGAGTGGCCAAATAATCCCTATTGGGGTTTGAGGCAGTCAACGTGTTAAATGTTGTATTGTAAATATGAAAAAAATAAAGAGAAAATACATTTAAGCTCTTTATGATAACGGATATCCGCATATTCGATTATGAAATGACTAACATTCATAACTACAAAAAAAGGTCGCTGGGCAAAACTTAGAGGTTATCTCATACCTAGTTATTTCCACTAGTGATGTGTTCATCAGGAAAAAAAAACTAATAACATGTTTGAGGGTGGAGTTCAGACCTGCTGGCACGTGATGAAGAGGGCGGTCCACACGAAGATGCCCGCGATGCCCTGCGCGGCGCGCGTCTGCAGGAACACGGGCTCCGCGATGGCGCGCGGCAGCAGGTGCGAGGCCACCGTGCTGCTCGCAACCACGCTGCTGTTGCCCAGTATCGCCTCGGCCGTACTCATCCTGCTGGGGAACATTTCACATAAGTCACACAATCAATCACTCAAATTACAAATATACATGGTGTAACAAAACTCAATGTGCAAGCGGAAAACCAGTGAATCCTAGTCATATTTGTAGAATTATAATTTTTTTATTTGACCCATAGTTTTATAAGAGAATTGAGTACAAAGGTTGAATATTTTTCTGCGTAATGGGTGAAATCCAGTTTTTGTCTACAAGTATTTGGACACACTCAAAATGTTATTCTAGCTCAGATTAAAGTCATATTACACATTCGACTCCAAATATGTAGATTCACCAGTTTTCGGGTTGTACTGCGAGTTTTGTTACTCCATGTATGTAAAATGGAAAATTTAGACAATTTGTTTAGCAACATTTGAACTAAAAAAAAAGATAAATTAAAAAACTGATAAACTTGTCTGCAGTTTGCGTCTGAGCTATGGGACGTGGACCTGACTTGTGATTTTTCTCAAGCCTGGGTGATGGTGACGTTGTTCCCTCTGTAATTGGGCCTCCCTAAAAATATGCTCCACATAGGGAGCGGATATGGCATATTTGATGCTGAATATCGTCATTGTTAACACCCTATTGGTCGTATCGGATCTGAGAGATCTAGCCACAGATTATATTAATATACTAGTAAAATGATCTAGCAAGTACCTAATGTTAATTTATTTTTAGTTTTATTTTATCCCTTGTTCGAATCAACCATAGAAAAAATGAAAACATGATGAAAATCGGGAATATTTGAAATGTTCCATTTTCAAAACATTTCGATAAGATTCTTGCAGTTAAGTGCCTACTTTGATAAATTTAAGTCTAATAACTATTAATCAGAAAAAAATTATAGCCTTGAAAAATGCTTATAGCTTTCAAGAAAGTCCATTTAATTTTCTAATCTATTATTTACCTACATGTCTTGGCGATACGTATGTTTTTTCTCCCCAGTAAATGTGTGTCAAATCAAAATCCTTTATAATAACTGTAACATACATCAAGCAATTAGTGGTATCCAGGTATTTACCTTATCAAACACTCGAAATATTTTGACAATAATGTTTTGTTGTAAATTGAAAATCAGTCGCGTTTGACAGATCTCCGCGCAATCTTATGAGAATACCATACCATACCTTGTATTACGCACCTACTTAACGTTATTTAGGATACACAAATAAAGAACCTGGTTACAGGATAGCGGAAAAACATACTGCATGAAGGATAACGAATAAAGAAATGCGTTAAAATTTTCATATGTTCAATTGTTCGAATAAATAAGTGAAATGTTAACCATTATTTTATCGCATCCATACGGAACATGTCCCTTTGAAGAAGAAAAAATGGAATTGATGATCGATACGTTTTATTGGTGATCCTTTCCCTCTTTCCAAGGCTATTATAGTATTATCTAAAGATTCCAAATTCTACGCTCTACGACAATGAACTTTACTTGGCCTACCTGTTTGTATTGACGACGTACAAGCGAAACTAGAGGCAGAAACAGATGTCATCAATAAAACGCACCTTTCACATTAGACACTTAACTGCAATGTATTTCTAAAAAAACACCACTGGCTACACGTTTTTAAGAGTAAATAAGCACATCGCACAAACACAACAAAATTTCATAAAATTTATTTGTTATTTCGCGAGGAACGTCAAAGACCAAAATCGAGAACTTATTCATCCATTGACTGTGTTGGCGTAGCGAAAAATTCTATTCCCGAATTTTAGTAAATTCCAATTCCATACCTACCTAACAAATGCCAAACTTATTTGCAAACGAGTGGAAGTAATACACCCAGGGGGGAATGTACTATTTAAAATCATCGGGGTATTAAGATAAACAAAGGATTATTATTACAATTAATAAATGAGGATAAATAAACGTGATTGTTTACCTGTATGTGTGTGTGTGAAATCTGGCATGGAAATTAATATAAGATTTAGAGTAAATCGGGTTTATTGCAATTAAAAGAGCTGGGATGCTTTTATGTACCTGTATTTAAATTTAAGCAAACATTTGGTTAGTTCCTAAAATTAATTACAATTAATGACTTACGGCGAAAATGATTGTTCTTGTGTACTTGGTCGATGCACTTTATCTTAAAACTACACTTCATTCACTTTTGGTAGTTACGATTTTTCGTTACGAAGGTAGAGGCGTGGGTTTTCGCTGATCCCACGATGCAGGGGGGGGGGGGGGGGGGGGGGGGGGGGGGGGGGGGGGGGGGGGGGGGGGGGGGGGGGGGGGGGGGGGGGGGGGGGGGGGGGGGGGGGGGGGGGGGGGGGGGGGGGGGGATGATGGGCGTTATGTCTCGGAAAAAACCCGGCTGCACGGCATATTTATAACAAAGATATTTATTAGTATTAAGTTGGTTCCAAAATAAATTTCAAACTACCTACGTAATGGGGTAATTACTGCAGCTGTTCGCCGGACAAAGGAAAGCTTTTAGAAACTACAAATATCTATTATTACTCTGGAAAAGTTCTCCCTACCCAGGTGTCGGATATTCCACTCGTAATTCATAATTTGGGTTTTCCTTATTTTGTTAGTATTATATGTGGGCATTTCGAACGGTTGTAAATTCTAAGAAATAGTGGCTGAAAATTAATATTTTTATCACTAAAATAATTAGGATACATCAATTAAATATTTTTTTTAAATCGATCAACCTGGATGTTTTACGAACATAGGGCAATCTATCTCCAAGTTTCTTTTAATCTGTGGAATTGGTTCTGTCATTTTTCTTGCATATGTCATTTTGTATTAATTTGTATTTAAGGATACACTGTATTTACGCATTAATTTGTCGAATAAGAATATATTAGTTAATTATGTCTTTAAAAAGAATATTTCCCAGGATGCAATGCCTTACGAACATGAGAGGTATCTGTCTCACCGCTTCTAGTAGAGAATCATTTAAGATCCAAGATTTAAAAGATTTCGACGAAAAAGTAAAAAATAGCAAAGTTCCCGTTATTGTTGACTTTTTTGCAACGTAAGTTCATAAACCCGTTTTTAATTTTTGTAATATTCGTTGTATTTATCGTACGTACCTCTTATTTCAATGTTTTTTTCTTTGCACCACTCCATATCCACAAATGGTAATATTTTCACATTTTAATAGCATTACTTACCGTTTATAATAACCAAGTATTTAAATAAATCGTGTAGTTACTTAAGAATCGGGAATATCGATTGGCTAATTATAGCTTCTCCTCGCGGATCTCCTTGTAGTGGTGAAGACTTTTATTTCGATAATGTGCATGGCTACGTTGGCGGGATTGTAACTGCCTGACCTTTTTGTGCTTTTCCATACTAATATCGCTGTTTTCGTCTACTTTCAGCTAGACCAAAGATATAATAATACAGTGAAACCTCTCATAACGAGTAATTAGAATAACGAGCAAAAAAAAGTGGAAAAGTTGCATAACGAGTAAGATTCTGGAACAAATTATGCTCGTTATGAGAGGTTCCGCTGTATTTATAATAATAATAACATTTATATTCCAAATGTGAGGTGGTGAGTTCAAGCCTAATAAGGTTCATGTAAAAAATATAAACACTTCTAGGTACTACTCTCCTTTATCATCATCCAATGGTGCATAGTGCATGTATTGTATTGTACACCAAAAATAAATTTTAAAAGAAATATACATATTTAAAATTAAAAAAAACAAAAAAATAAATACATAAAACAATGTTAATCGTTCATGGTGGTTCTAGCACTAGGAAGTCACAATGTTTAAAGCGGAGAGTAATCCATCCTACTGTGGCTTGGAGAAGGATGTTACTTGTCTTCTTTAGACATTGCCACAGGCTCCAGATCCTTTGGCGGGGGCAGGAAAGGAATTCACACGCCCAGTGGCAAACTTTCCGAACGCACTGCAGTACCCGGACAGCCTAAACAGTTGTTATGGACATTCCTTAGTTTATTCCACACAGACTGAGTGTAGTTGGTTCACATCGGGGCGGTGAACATTGAATATTTTTATAATAGCCACCACTCGTGTTGGCAAGTGATTTTGTACAAGCCAATTAAGTTTTCTTACCACTCGAATTTAAATTCCAGATGGTGTAATCCCTGCAGGATGTTGACCCCCGCGCCTGGAAATGGTAATAGCCGAACAGAAGGGGAAAATTAATCTAGCCAAGGTTGATATTGACGAGAATACAGACCTGGCTCTGGACTACGAAGTGGGCTCGGTTCCCGTGCTCCTTGCCATAAGGAATGGGAAGGTGGAACATCGCCTCGTTGGACTGCAAGACACAGACAAGCTACGCAAATGGATCGATCAAGTTGTTGTCAAAGAAAATTAATTCCATAAAAATAATATACATTATTTGCCTTTTAGAGTCTTTATTAATTTATCATCCTGTCTCTTTTGTGATAAGAAAAAATAGTTTACAAATAATTGTTACTTAGGTCACATTTAATAAAATATTAGAATGAACTGAGTTATTCTTGTATGTTTTGTATTAAATCTCTCGCCCTCTGGTACCTTGATTCCGATGGTTTATTTTCTGCATTGCTGGCTTCAGCGTTCTTTTCATTCCAGGCTTCCATTTCTTCAATAACTTTCTTGGAGTCGTTTATAATTTGTTGTTTAATGTTTCCCGAGGCTGCGGAGAAATATTCTACTAGCGGTTTCCATAATTCTTCAGGTACATGGGTATTATCGAACATGTGCTTGTGAAGCCAGATTTGCTTTACCTTGTTGAACTTCCATTCTGCTTTATTGTGTTTCCAGAGTGAAAGGTAACTTAGCGCGTGTACTTGAACAGCCTTGTGAGAGTTGGCTTCAGCTTCGGCGATTCTCTGTGCGTGTTTCTCCCTTTTCATTTGACGTTTAGATATTTTACTATCGGAAGGTCCTGTCTGTTCAATGTTTTTCTTTTTTTTCTTTCGTTTGGGTTCTCCTTCACTCATTGTGGCATTTTCGGCTGAATATTGAGATTCCTGTATTGATTCCAATTCTTCCGCTTTTTTCTTGTGTGCCTTTTTTTTAGATAGATACCATTGTTATTTTTTTTCTTATTTAACAAAAACACAAATAATTTTTAAATGTAAGCGTGTAATTGAAAAACTCCAACTTCAATGTTTGCTTGATTCAAAAACACAAATAATTATTGTTTGACACCTGAGACATGCTTCTAAGTTGATTTAGGTTAAAACCAGAAACAAACCAACGACGGATTATTTAATCAAACAATATACCACAGACTATAAATACTAGCACTCACGCCTTATTGCCATATAAAAAATACAAACGTTATTAATTCTGACTCTTCTTTGGGAAGGGGCCCATACACATACACAAAATGTGAACAAGATTATTTTTTTATATTTTTTATTTCCTTGCCGTTCTTCATTTCCTTCCATATCCGCAACCAATAGCTCTTAATAGGGAATCATATGGTTGATTTAATATCCGATATAATGCCAATTTACATAAGTACCAAATTAAATCAACTTAATGTCAAATAATTATTGTGTTGAAAAAAACATTTTTTGTGTTTGTAAAGTTTTTATAATAATTCGCAGCTTTGCACCTCAATTTTAATAATAATGTTTACATAAAAATATTTATAGTATTTGGACCCTACTTTCACCTAAATTACATTTTTTTCTACGCACACATTTGAAGATAAATGTAGGGCAAAGTATGAACACCTTTTGTGCAAAAAAAAACGAAAGGTGGCAGCGGTGGCAGCTTAATGTCAATTTTTTCTGTCACGTCACAGCCGCGTCATCATGAACCCGTATCAGCCGTGAGTTGGCTGTTGGCCGTTGCTTATCTGGCATCTGGACTGGCGATAGAACAGTGTCTTATGTGGAACCGTTGATTATTTTACTTGGCATCTCGGAAGAAAACATGGAATTACTTAACCAAGTAACGATAACCGAAATCCTATTTCCAGCCATCGCAGTGGCTGGAGTTTTAATAGGTGCTGTTTTAGTTTTTGTTTTCGGTTTTAAATCCGCAGAAGAACCACAGTTTGATAAGTTACCACTCTTAGTTGATGACCGAAAGGCTTCTAGTAAGAAACGGAAAACTAAAGAAAAGGTATTTATAGAGTATATCGACCTTATTTCATATAATTAATCTTCTTTCTCCTCAAACGCTTCTTGTTGCCAATTTTATTTTGGACCTCCCATATGTCGAAAATGTGTCACATGTCTACTCTCTTTTCTGCGTATTCGATTATTTCCTTTTGAAATTGATCTTTCTGAGATAAAATGTAATAGCTGAAGTATCTTTTTTATAGAAATCTACACCAAATGGGCAAGTTTCTCATGAACCCGAGGTAAAAGCTAAGAAAGTGAGCGCAGAACCAACCAAAAAATCTCCTAGCAAGGAGAAAGCGAAGGAACAGGCCGAAAAGCCTAAAGCCAAACCAAAAGAAAAGGTTGCAGAGGTAAAGATTGTGGACAAGAAAACTCCTAACAAGGAAGTTAAGAAGACCAAACAATCTAATGCCAAGCCTGCTGATTTTGACGATGGTGAATGGGAGAAGGTTCCTTCCAAAAGTGACAAGAAAGTCAAGAAGAGCCAAGATGAGACCAAGAAAGACAGTCCCGCTAAAGACAAGAAAGGGTCTCCCTCCAAGGAGAAGAAAGACAGCCCAGTTAGAGAAAAGAAGGAGAGTCCAGTGAAGGACAAGAAGAAACCCAAGGAGTCTCCTTCGGAGCCCGCTCCCGTCAAGAAGGAAGTTGTTCAGAAAATGCAAGTGATCGACCCTGCTCTCCAGCAACAAATTAACGAACTGCAAAGAGCTCTCAACGAGGTAATCTTTTACATTAATTATAATTGAAACATTCCCCGTCATTTCCTTGTATTAGGGTGTTATTACTTACACGCGATCAATTGGTTTAATAGCTGAAGGCTGATCGACAAATACAGGTTGATGTCCGTCAATCGATGGGTCTTGCGTCTCACGTTATCCCGCCGCAGCACTCGCTGTGCGCCTTGCCATTTCCCCCTTTCATCGATCGGCTATCGACCGGTCACTGAGGTGTAATAAGAGCTGTCGATCGACGTTGGCCGATCTCATTTTTCTATTAATCACTTTTGATTTTTGTGTTCTATCCGCACCCAATGGTTCATAGGGCATTGCATTAGTACACCAATTGCAGTAAATCTTGATCATTTGTTACATGAAGGCAAGATGATCAGTCTTTCGCTTCAGTGCCAGTCCAAGGTATCACATAAAATATCTTTTATTGAAAAACACACTATTGACCGCCACGGAAAGTGAACCCAAGACCTCACGCATGGCGAAGTCAGTCCGGCGAAGGCATTTTGGCTGGCCGGGCTACATATATACTACGTAGAGCCTTAACCATGTTTGCCTATTTTACAAGGCATCAGACTTGGCGTCTTGGATGTCCACTGTTGACTATTTTCTTTTTCACAATATCTATTCAAGAAAAAAACAAAATTATAATTCATGAGATATATTATATAAGACTGGTTTTAATTAGTTACGCTTCTGTTTTAAGTAAGGTTAATTTGCCAAAGAAGAAAAAATCTTGTGCTTGGCAAGTAGATCTGTCAGCAGTTTGCGTCAGAACTACGGGACGTGGACCTGACTTGGGTGGATGGGAGAATTCGGGGAATCCATATGCTCCACCTAGGGAACGGATATGGAATAATGATGATGATTCTGTCAAAATTGTTAATATACTTTCTGTCGATTGTTTCTAATTGTGAAATATTAATTAGATGGAGAAAAGGGAACGTTCGGCTACTCCCGTGAAGGCTCCGGTGGCCCCCGTGGTAGCTCCCACGAGTCCCGCTGTGGCCCCCGCTGAGGTGAAAGATAAGAAGAAGAACGAAAGAAGGTTGCAGAAGAAGTGAGTTCAGTATTTATGAATCTTCTATGTATTGTACACTGAATTGATTTTAATGACGCCACATCGTCATTAGAATTTTTTTATATTTCAATGATACACACATTAAAAAAATATTTTAAATTCATATATTGAAAAACCTTGGTCTAGGTTAACTACCTACTGTGCTTGTGAATTTATTACTTCACAGGATACCGCCTACATGAATCCATGGTGCACTACAATATTATAAATATGGATTCTTGTAGTTGGCACATGTGGTAGAGATTTCTTTGACAGTGCCGCCTAGACGGATCTGTGTGTTAGGAATATATTTCATTCCTGCCTTAGTTTTACCGTATGGTGCATAAGACACTGCATTGTTACACTAAGGGCAGAACATCTAGATAATTTGTTACTCGAAGATAAGATAATCAGTTCAAGGTATCACACATGAAATATATAAATATGTGGAAACCCGTTTAAATAAATATTTCTTATTGACTCCTACAAGAATCTAGCACTGGACCCCAATGTGCTAACCACTACTTCATATAAAAAATTAATATTATTTTTAATGTATAATAAGGGTATAAAAATTGGCACTATAAATCAGAAAATGTGCATCAATTTAAAAAGAATCACAATTTCCTATAGCAGCTAATTAATGAATAAATTCTTATATTTTAGCCTGCACCTGTGGTTCAAAAAGCAGCTAAGAAAGATAAGCCCAAGTTGGAAGCGCCAGATATTGCAACTGCTCCTGTTGACAACTCCCCAGTGTTTGACGAACTCGGAGGTACGACTAATTCACAATTTTCTCATATTCAATCTATATTTTTTTATTCAATGGATAGGATTAATATTTGTTATGTTAAGCATTTATTCACCTACCAAGTACATTGACAGGTAAGCAGTAAGCCAGCTAATATACTGAAATCTTTAACTTTACCACAATACAACATATACACAACATAAACATTTCAAATACTTGTTTCCTCACTCTTGATGTCCTCTGAAATTTATTTCGTAAATTGTGTTGTGCATTTAATTGGTGCTATGTTATATAAATATATAGACTTTAAATATTAATCTCAATTTATTGTACCTATGTACATAGCTCTGTGTGTAACATAACATTAAAAATATCAATAAATAAATAATTATCCGTGCGCGGGTTTAGTGAATTGATTTGTGGTTTTTGTTAATAGCTGATAAACAAATAAACAGACATAGACGGAATTTGCTTCTCTATCAAATTTTATAAAAAAAGTTATTTTTTAACTGTATGTCGCTTAGGCGGCTGCCATTTTAATTTATATTTTCATGTAAAGTATATCTTATTTATGTAATTTCAACCTTAATTCTTAAAATATTATGTATGTTATGGATGTGTTACAAGGTCAAGTAAAAAACGCATTTGATAAGACTTGCATAATAAGCTTGTTGGCTATGTGCAGTTAGTGTAACATTGTAAGTATTTTAGTTTAAATACTAAGTCATTTATGACAAATTTTTACTATTTATTTGCTTCAAATACTAATTTTAGTATATTTATAACAAAATACATTGAGTTTTAATGTTTTATATGAATAATAAATAATAAGGTAACCATTTTTGAAAGATCTCGATTGTCGTTAATAACAAGAATTAGAATTTCTGTTTCATTTTCCATCGTAGTAAAGAAGGGAAAGATGTAAAATTGGGATTTTAGGTTGCTTTGATTGCACATCATAATTTTGTTTTATAGACTACTACCGCTACTTTCCCTTAACCGCACCCAATGGTGCATAGGGCACTGTATCAGTACACTAACTGCAGTGTATCATTTTATTACATGAAGGTAAGATAATCAGTCTTACGCTTCAGTACCAGTCCAGTTATATAGACAGTAATAGAGAACAAAGCTGACTTGAATGGTAATTTTACATTGATCACCACAGTTTCTTCACATTTACTCAATAAATTTAAATTTGTCAGCTTCTCTGACATTTCAAACCTCTTCAAATGATATTTTTTGAACAAAATAAACTCAGTTGCAAGTAATAAACGATCTAAACCAAATTACACTCTCAATACTTACAAATTTACTACAAAATCACCAGTTCATGATAACGTGTATACAAAATTTGAATTGTGTTTTTTTGTGCCTGATCTTTTCATTTTATATTTGTTAGAAAACTTGTGAATTATTTCCTGGAGTTCTAATTCCACTTTGACACATATTTTGAATTGTCTGCAGATTCATGGACCGATGCTAAAGCCCCCAAGAAGGGAAAGAAGAAGGTCAGAAAAGATCAGTGAGTAAGTTCACGGGCTGCGTGAGTCACACTGGTTCACATTGAATCACACATTCGTTGATAAACCACGGATAGGGAAGACATCGCTACAAGTCGCCCCAAACTCATACCATAAACCAGAGTTGAACATTCTAGAATCTGAATTTTGTGACAGCAATACCGTCATCACTTTTGAAACACTTTTTCTTTGTATTACATTTCTGGCATAATTTCTTTTGGTTTTTATGTACTGTTTTTGATGATTTGTAATTTGATATCTCGATGATGCAAAAGGATAATATTTAAGGTAATTTATAGGTATTTTTCGAGCATTATTATCTGACTTTTGAGTGTGCTTTTATTTATTGTTTTAAGGAATTGTAAATTTTGTTTTTTTAAAAATTAATGTTTTGTTATCTAAGTTGATTTTGAACAAGTTCATTACATTGTTTAGGCTTCTAAAGAGTTGGGTGGTTTGTATTTATATAGATTATTATATGTATATGTGGAGAGTGTAGTACATAATAATAATAGTGTTTCAACATTAGATTCTGCTAACTTAAGGAGTCTTCCTACTCGATGCAGCTAACTTGTCGTGTCTCAGTACTCGGAGTGGATCCTGACTTCACTTTACATGACATCCATGTTTCCACTTTGTTCTGTTTTCCTATTTGGTGGTTTCTTGGTAATATCGCTATTGCTAATTTTAAATGCTGTAAAGGACCAAATGCAAAATAGTCGGGAGAGTAAAAATAGTAAAAAGGTGTTTCAAATCATTTTAAAAGTTGCTGTATATACTTAATATTATTTAAAAATCTCATATGTATTAAAGTATACCTCAGATTATCAGACTAAACTGAGGTATACTGATCAGAATTAAGAAAATATCACTCCCGAAAAGGCAATTCTCTTGTGATGTTACTATTACACAAATTTATTAAGAATGTTTAAGTATATAACAACTAACAACATATTAACATCAAGCCTCATTTTTGCATATTTGCCCATGAAAGCATTTAAATTTTCGGCATTGATGTTATTTGATGTAATATCATGAGGTACTACTGAATAACTGCTCATTTTATATAATATAATTTCAACGCAGTACCTACCTAGTGTATATAATTTTCCTTACAATTATTTACCTCACTCTCTTGGGTGAAGGATAATATTTCATTTCTATGGTGTGTTTTCCTTTTATATTATTTACTATTTTTCTATTAGATATTATTGTATCTACAATTTTTCCTTACCCTGTCTGCCAACTTCCACCAAAGTAATAATTCCACCACATTTTGGTGATGGATTCGCTTCCTTTTGTGCATTTTATAATAATTAGATAGTGATACTGTGTACATTGTTCCTCCTCCTATTCTGTTTTGTTTTGTCAAATCATAATATATCAGAGATTATTTATTTTTTTAAAGTATGTTTATCAATTGATTAGCTCATTTTTATTGATTTATCCGTGATATTAACGATGTTATTATTAGTCTTTCACCCTAATAAAAAGAAACTATTTATTTGATGTTGGTTAAGTTGTTTGTAAGTATTTTTATACTTGGTAATATTACCACAATATTGTGATCCAGAAAAATGGAATAATAAATATGGTGATCCTGAAATAATGAATTAATATATTGATCGCTAGTCTTTTCTTGAATGTATTTAGGCAATATAATTCTAGTACAAAATTTTAGATATCTTTTTCAAAAGTAAAGAGATCCAATCAAATATGTAGTTTTTCAAATATTTACAAATATCACTAAACTAAGGAAATATTATCATTTGCTTGTGCCAAAGGGATTCATCTTTAAGGTTTTTCTTAATTTTTTTTGTAGTATTTAACAATTTGGCATAATAATTGATGTACCTTTATCTTTAAAATTGCGTCCTAATGGAACAATGAAAAAGGCCTTAAATTTATTAGAGTAGCGATTTTCTAAGTTTTATGGAACTATATCAATGTTAATTAAATAATACTATACATTTTGCAATTTTTTTTTTTGATTTATTCTTTTCTATCTCTAACTCAATTTCTAAAAATCACAATCATTGTTCTGTAAATAATATTAATGGGTTGAGAGAGTTAACGAAGAAAGAACAATAAAAATATATTTTTGCGATGCGACCTTTGCAGTTTACATAGAAGTCACATATTTATTTGGATTAATAAAGTTTACCCACCCTCAATCTCAATACACATAATATCCGCCTCTAACCTCATCACATAATGTTATCGGAGAAAATACCTATTTATTTTAGTACTTTTATACTCCAAGAAGTAAAACACAAGCATGCTTGTTTCTGAGTACGAGCTTGTATTTTGTTGACAAATATCAGAATTTGACCAATGCATAATAAGCTGTTGTCAATGTATGTACTAATGTTACTATGGTTTGTATAGATCGAATAATACCTAAGTTCTCTCCAAGATTGATGTATGTATGTATATAAAATGATATCTATTTTCCAAGCATTGCCTCGTGTTAATGCGAAACAACTGTGAAAAACTAGGTAAGATAACTTTTTCATTTTATTTGTTGATGATTGTTTGTTTTACAATATTGTGATAAGTGTTAATTTTTTAGATAGATCATTTAGTTTAAGGATCCGTTAGCTTTGTCTCGGAAAAGCCCAGCAATATCATACTAAACGAAGAATCATTAGTATGTCTAATGTCTAGTTTGTATAACTCTTTGGTCTTTTATTTAATTAATAATTTAAGAATAAGGATTGGGTATCTTCGATACTTTGCACTTTGACACATGAACGATATATTTGTATAAATTGAAGTTGTCAAATAGCCTATGTGTTTATATTTCCTGATTGAAATTGTGAAAATAAAACAATTATAAGTCATTTCATCATTTTGTATTCATTTATTTATCAAACTGTGGGGTCATTATTTCTATATATGTACTGCGATTATCTATGTATCTACATTGCAACATTATTATGGTAATCAGAGATTTTACACATTACCGTCATAAATGCGTCACAACTTGTATGTAAAACATACATGTATGTACATTTAGATACGTTGGTGACCAGGCAACTGATTATAAACTATATCTTGTTCAATTCAGTGCAGAATAATAAAAGAATTCATGATGCAGTATGAATGAGTTTTTTTTTATGTAGGTGCTGTTTTCAAATGGAATGTGTCAATCTTTTTAAATGAGGGAAGTAAAATTTGAGCTTTAGGGTTTTAGAAATATTTCTCAGTGCATTACAAACACTTCATTTAATAAACTAGGTACAGATAATCACCATTTGACAATACGTTTGAAATATATATATGATGTTTCAAAAATATTAACCTCTAAATGTGATGAACAAATGTCATACTTCATTGTTGTAGGTTGTAGGTATTTACTAGTATATATTATAATCTCCGGTTGTAGGCCTTTCGTAGGCCCTTTAGCAATCATATATGACATTTAAGTTTAAATCACATTTACCTAGAATGCTACTGTAAACATTTTGAAATGAAGATCACATTTATTTTATTGACTGAGATTTGGAAGGATTGTAATGTAATTTATTGCAAAAATGACTACATATATGAGGGTATTAGAAGCAAATTTAGAAATCTCCGTTTTCATTACGGCTCATAATCGCCAAAATGCAAAAACTAATTGGTACGGGAATACATGAGCAGAAGACAATGCTAATGGCAGGATCACGGCAGGATCAATGGCAGGATAATTCGATTAGTTCACAAAATAGACACCAGGTTGGCGCTACTGTAAATGTAGACCTTTGTGTAGACCTGTCAAAACTATGTTTAGTTTTTTTAAATAAATTTCTGTAAGTTCGAAGCAATTATTTTTGGAAATTCTCACATTTTGAACTCAACAATGCCGTCACTATGTGTTGTACCGCAATATTCTTCAACAACAATGACATTTGACAGGTCTCAAGTTGTAAGCGATTATGAGCCTTAGTGAAAACGGAGATTTCTATATTTGCTTCTAATGACTTCATATTTGATTTGGTGCATAAAAATACACTCACAGACATAAATATCTTAAGATTACGATTAGGTTAAATTAATTTCATTTTGAAATAAATTTCATAAAAAACCTGGCAACAATGTCAGTAAATTTGAATAGAAAATCTTCAACACAATTATAAGTACTTAATTTAATGAAGTTTACGCAGTAAATTTTATCGCAAGCGATAATAAATACGAATATTAACATGATAATGACTAATAATTTCTAAGAGAATACTTTTATGACTCACAGTCTTTTCCTAAATACGGTGCTTCTTAGTTACTATTATACTTTTGGTAAAAAACACATACATGAATTTTAAGAAAAGTTAGGAAATATTTTAATATGGCAGCACAAAATTAATTATAAACTGATTACATTTCAGTATCGCTTTTTGTTCCAGATGCTTTCCCATTGGTCTTAGTGTCTTGTTTATTGACAGCACTTTTACTCCGAGTTTTCCTTTTTCCTCTTCGCTTAATTCTTCTCAATTTCCCTCCATCTTGATTGCCTGCAGAAGGTTTCATTATTCCTTTTCTTTCTGGTTGAACTTGAACTCTCGCCAAGCCATCGTAGTTATTTATACTGCACAGTTTTCCTGAAATATTCATTATTGTCAGACATTCATATAAAATTCTCTTCAACATCAGATTAATATTTACGATCAATGGGTAAATATACATCAATAAAATATTAGATCATCCCTAAAAAGTATTCTAAAAGAATATTCTGCTAGAAAAAATCTCCTATCTTAAATTATCTATTTATCTTTGAAGCCAAGGCGATAGTGGTCTTATTTTTTTATTAGTCAAAAAAAGTATAATCAATCTAAGGACATATTATTTGATATATTTACTCCACTTTTTTCATTTAATTTACTTCCTGCAGCTCTTTCCGTGGTCTTCTAATTTCACACACAATAATTTTTTTTAAATTATCTGTAATTTAGAATTCTCGCCAACATTCCATTAAGGAAAAAAAGTTTAGAGTGAAATGTGCTTCAGCAATAGAATTTTTACAGAAATTGCATGATGTCATTGATAATAAGACGCACTCTGAATTTGCTTTACTGAGACATTAAAATAGCATAAAACGTACACATGTGTGTCTTGGGAGGAAATACAGTACTATGTAATTTAATCATTCAAGTAAATTACAATTGGATTACCTGCTAAAATATTCTTCATCAATTTTTAATTTAGGTCTTATAGATGTTAGCATTTTCCAGTCAATAGATACTGTGTACAAATCCTCCAACTTTAATGACTGCATTTCCACTGGAACAGGGTCCATGAAAGAAAAGTGTTTATCCTCGTAACCCCTGGTGCCGCGTTTTTCGTATGTTCTGAACTCTTTTTTAGAAATCTTGAATTTTTGTTCATCTACCCCATCTTTGACACGAATGTCTTCTGGCCGAACCTGGGTAACAAATAATTTCAGTTCAATGTACTGTGTTAACATCATAGAACGCCAGAAGATAGAATCTCATGTAGTTTATTTAATTGAAAATAATGAAATTTCATTTATAAGCTTCCTAAAAAAATAAACTTACCCTCTCTTGCTTCACTTTGAAATCTGGTACTTTTTCAAAAGTTCTTCGAAATTCATCCTGTGAACTTATCGTAACCTTGGACAAATCTAACACTTCAGCAACTTCTTTTTTCTTTTCAAAAAGATCATCCATTTCACCAAAATATGAACTAGATTGTTGGAGATAAATAAGCTACTACAAAAGCAAACACCCATCCAGAGAGTTACATCAATATTCTAAATTTATTGATTAAACAAGCTATGGCATAGTTTTTTCTACATAGCAACTGTTTGTAAAGGTGGGTACATATTATTATATTATATTATGTGATCCTCTATAAATCTAAATTCACTTTACTCACTTAGTACATTAAGTTTTTATTATAAAATGTATAAAAATTCAGTTATAAAAAAGTTTCACCACTCACATATTACTCCATTTCTAAATCAACATCATTTTTGGGGCTTGGAGAGCGATCAGTTGGATCATATTTTCCCCATAACTGCTGTTGTTTTTTCAAACTGTCTCTCAAAGATCTTAATTGATCCAAAACTACAGGTTGGTTAGCATCTCCATCACAATAATATGCTGATTGTTCTTTCTTAACTCGGTTAACACTGTCGAGAAATTTCTGTCTTTGATCAGATTTTTCCTTGAATCTTGTATTCTGTTCATCTTTAATATCTTTTCTTTGATAATTTTTTTCATCTCCGTTAGGTGCATTATTCCAGATTTTAGGATTCCCATATTTATCATTCATAAATTTCTGAGAAAGTGTTATTCCTCTTTTGTAATTATTTTTGGTTTCGGTGTAAACCTTTTTTTTATTTGTGTAATCCTCACCTATTCGAACAGTACCCGTTTCATCACATTCCAAAGGTGATATTTCCGTGGTCTCTATTGTGTAATTGGAAATGTTAATATCTTTGTCTTGTTTCATATTTTTCTTTTGCCAGTAATTTTCACTTATGCTTACTCTGTTCCTGTCTAGTTTGGGATAATTTTTACACAACTCTCGAGGAGGAGTTGGTGATCTGTTTTCATCACTAGAGTGAGATGTATAATTATTCTTTTCTTGAATACGCTTCCTTTGGCGCAATTTCCGCTTTTGTGGATAAAATATGTCCTTTTCACTTTGCTTTTTATATTGTGTGGGCGGTTTATTGACTCCCCATTTTGGTCTATTATCCATTTCTTTATATTTTTCCTCTGGTCTCTTATCTTTTTTGTATGAAAGGGAATTGAGTTTTTCCTCCGAAGTATTTTGTTCATAATCATGGTTGAGAGTTATTTCAGACTTTTCCTTTACTTCTTCTTCTTCCTCTTTGCGTGGTGCAGTTTCTGGTTTGAGGTCTTTGTGGTTGGTGTTATATTCTATTTCAGTCTGAGTATAAACATCTTTACAATTTTGGTTTCTATATTTGGAAGGAGTTAATACTTTATTCTCTCTATTACAAAATGGGTCATTGGTATCATTTTGTGACTGCGACAAGTTATGATGCACACAAGAGCTTTCTGTTGGAAATAATGCCTGCATGCTTACTGGCTGGTGTAAACACGGATATATTGAGCTCATATGTTGAGGTAATAAAAATGCCATTTGAACAGTGCTTCCATGTGCATAATGCATTGGTGCCATAACTTCATGCGTCATGGGTATTTGGACCAAGTTAACAGGATTCTCAGCCATTAAGTTAATTGATGGATTATTTTGAAATGCGGATGAGCTACCAGAGTCGGAATAGATTCTCTGACTTTCGTATCTCTTGTTTATGTCTAAGGATTGTTCTGTGGTGTAACTTTCCATTGGGCGATTATATCGAGCAGATTGTGGATTTGACATTATAATATTGGTTTCACTATTCATAGGAACTATGTGGGAAACATTATCTTGTTCAGATATAATTTTCCGCCTTGGACTAAATGCTTGTTCAATGTAGATATTCTGTATTAGTTTAGATTCATTGAAGGAGTTTGATTGCTGACTTATGCTTTCTTTACGGCTATATTGAGGGTTTTTTGGTGGATCTATTTCAGAATTGATGCTCATCGCGTCAAAATTATCTTTCATTTTCTTGATTTTTTTATTTTCCTTCTCAACTTTAGCTAGCTGCTCCGCCTTTTCTAATGCTTGCTTTAAAGCTTCTGCACGTTTTTGTTCCCTTAGTTGTTTTTCTTCTGAAATTCGTCTTTCCTCTGCTAACCTTTGTCTTTCAAGATTAAGTTGCCTTTTAAATCTTTCTTCTTCCTCCCTTTCTTCTTTAAGCCTCATTTCTTTTTCTTCTCGCTTTTTTCTTTCTCTTTCTTCTAATTGTTGCATTATTGCAGCCTGAAGCTCCAATGCTTTAATTCTTTTACACTCACGTTCAGCTTTTATATTTGGCTCAATTTGTACATTTTGACCAAGGAGGTATGTGCCTCTACAAGGAAAAAAATACTTGTACTTAATACATTATCACAATTTAAATAATAGCTTATATATATAAATAGCTAATAGTTAATAATAGCTAATAGCTTATAACATTTTTTGCATTAACGCCAACAAAATAGAATATTATAAGAAAATTTGGTTTCAAATAATTTTGTCCATACCTGGAGGGTATAACGTAATATCATTTCACATTACCTGTCAAAGTGGTGTTCTGTAACTGATTTAGTATCTACAGTTTCCATAGCGGATGAATGGTTGCTCATTTGATCAATCAGAAGAATTTGAGATCCTCCACTGTCTATCATATTAAGGCCCCGTTCTACCCAAGAAGGTGTACCTTTTACGAGCATCTAAAAACATAAAATGCTCTTATTGCATTTTTATTAACCTCAAAATTATGCCAAAATTAATAAAAGTACACTCCAACACATTTTGGAAGAAGTGGGCTTTGTTTTCTATACTTAGTCCCCCCACTAAGGTCTCCCTTTCTCCCTCACCCAATCCTTGTACTGGCTGCTATCTCCTTATTAACATACCTGAGGTAGTCTAGCATCAGCTTCTTGTGGCTCCCACAACCGTCCCGCTGCGACTCCTCGGTCCCCCCACTTGGGTCTCTCTTCCTCCTTTACCGACTTTCTATACTGCCCGCTTTCTCCAACGCTTCTAAAGAAAACATAAAAAAGCAAAAATAGCAAAAGTTATTTTTCAAATAAAAAATAATATTATCTAGAAAATAAATATGCAAATTCCAGTACACAAATCCCAGAAATATAATTTTATAATAATTTATTATAATATGATAAACTTATTATAATAAGCTTATTATAAATTATAATAACTTAAACCAATGTTTATAATAATTTTTAAATAAGTAATAATATTGTTGAAGTTTAGAGGTCATATTTTTTATACAATAATTTTAAATAGATTTTATATGTACGACAATATATTTTTTACGATCTAGTAGCGGTTTTTTATTGAAAGAAAAAAAAACTATGAAAAACTTGATTTATTTACTAATGTTGTCTCCTTAATAAACTAATGCGGCTTGAAAAAAAAATCACCAAAATAATATAAATTAAGATGCAATTTTTTTTTTTCATAAAAGTGTCAGTTAATTAATAATTTGTATCGTGACCATATTTATCCAAGAGAGTTTTGTTTGTATTTTAATGTCTCAATTTTATTGACTTAAAATAATTCTAGAAGCTTTTACCGTAGCAATGTTTTATGTAGTTTACAGTGCACACTAGATTACTCAAACACAATATGAAATAGTGTTTAGAATACTCGATGGAGGTGCTCAGTTAGCGAGATCAATAAGTTGTTATCAGAATTAATTGATCATGGGTTTTCAAAATAAAGATTAACAATAATCATTATATATTACAGAGTGTCTTAGTTTAACTATCATAAAAAATAGGATCTAGATGCTAATTTTATGCCAGCACAATATATTTTTACAGTACCCATAGGTAAAGTACCCACCTTCCTAGACAAAAGTGACTGATTGATTATTATTAATGGTTAAGTACATATTCAACCAATATTTAACAACACACTTTGCACTGTTATCATCACGCATCAAAAAAAGTTTTTCAAACTAAAAAACTTGAATATGAAATTATAAATTCCTATCATAATTTTCTAATTCGTTGTGTAACCAGTCAATACACACTACTTTCGTGTAAATATTTAGCGTGTAATTAGGCGCACCGAATATTGAACGAACAGAAAATTAATATTGATGAACGGCTACTTCAGAGAGCGACCCGACTAAAAATGATTTTAGCACTTCTCCCCAACCGCAAAACCACACAGACTTTTATACTAACTCATGCATTACTTTTTCAATATGTGTTGTGCCCGATAAAACTATTGATTGTGAAAAGTGTGACGTCTGAATATAGAAGGAAAAATTGCGTGTAGAAAAATCGGCTACAAGGAAAAGCACTTTTGCTCCACTTAAAAGAAATAATTACGTGAACAAAGTTTTTGTAGCGGTTTAATTTTTTTACAAACCTATCGTGGTTTTGCCATGCCGGAAAAGATTGATTGTCTTTGCGTGCGTCGCTTCCATCATTTATAAAATTTTGTTGTTTATTTTTCCAAAGTTCGGGTGAAGAATGTGGGGCTGAATCACTCGCATATCCAGAGGTTTCACCCTCGCCGTCCTCGTACCGGTATTTTGAATTCTGCGCCCTTTCCATCTGGTTACTTGAATATTTCATCTCTTGGCTGTCCAAATAATCTATTTCTTGCATTTTTCTTAAGGGTGGTAATGAGGGACTGCGTTGTCTGCGTGGAAGCAAGTCTTGCTGTGCAGTTTGTGGACAAGTATTTCGTATTTCTAGGGTCGAAGCGTATCTACTTCTATTTTGGGAGTATCTGATATTAAAAGCTGGTTGTGGTAAACCCCACGGACTGCACAAGCCTTCCATCTCCGCTGTAAATAAAACATAAGGAGTTTAACAAACTAAAAAAATAATTATTTGATAAATTGAAGAAAACTTTTACATTTAATTAGCTGCTGATAGCTGTTTTCACAGCTCTAAATAGAAATAAACGCCGGAAAACCATTTGGCGCCTGAATGTTAGACTTTCATTGATCCCGGGATTGATTGATCCATTATACCATAATTTGTGGATAAATGGAATGGAGTTCATTTTGGCTTTATATTTTTGTGCTTCGTAACAGAAATACAAAAAACCTGCTAAAATATTTGCGCTTTTTAATTATTCAACCCGGCTACCATGAAAGCTAAAATCAACTTATTACGTAAGTATCAATTTAACGTAATGTTTTATATATCACAAAATGATGAAATATATAATGTTGTAGGTAATGGGTATTTAAACAGGTATCCTTGAAAACAAATAGCTATAGGTAGGTACATACTATTACTGCACCAAATGGAGCATACGGAACTGCTTTGGCACAAGTGCAGTGAATCTTGATAATTTGTTACATGAAGGCAAGATGATCAATCTTACGCTTCAGCGCCAGGCCAAGGTATCAAATATGAAATATCTTTATGTGAAAATCACATGAGATTTGAAATTGAAATGTAATTTGGCGGTAGTGCGTTTGGCTGCCATGCATGAGGTCGCGGGTTCGATTGCCGATTGGGGTCAATATGAAATATTTGTTTGAATGTGGTTTTTACATAGGTAGATAATTATTTCTTTTATAGTTTTTTGTCGCGTGCATCAATATTGACGGTACGTCAAAAGTATGACGATTGTGTCGTATTGTAAACTCAAGACGGGATCTGGACTTCTTCGGTGTAAGTCTATCAAGATTTAAACATTCACTGAAGTAGACCCGATCCTGTCTTGAGTGTGTCCACATTTTATTCTAATTGTCTTAGCTTCACCAATTTAATATTTTGTCACTTTATTTACTGCTTTGTTATCCCAACTATGCTTATCTTTGTATTTAAAATGTTTATGTCCGTAAATATAAATAAATAATCCATGGTAAAGTGCACGATCAAATCAACTACGGTTGTATTATTGGATTGTCAAAAAAACAATAATAGCAGTAATAAATGTAATAAATTAGGTATATTAGGAAACACACACCAAGAAGCAGCACTGAATTTTATCGTAAATGTATTATTATTGGTAATATTACATTGTTTTGTATTTGAAGGTTTCTCATCTGTGAAGGTTGCAGAATAATTTGTTTCGTTAATTGAAAAAAATCCATGCAAGCATACCAAATGATTCCAATAGTTGGGGGCGGAAATCCTCTCAAGTGTTGCCAATTTAGTACCTCTGCACGAAAATATTTACAATAGTAGGTATGGCATGGCAAATCAGTAAAAAATATTTCTGTACCTGAGAGCCAAAAAGGCAAAATTATTTTTTACGCATTTCAGTAATTTTTGTCTCAGTTAGCTGTATTTTTGGTAATTGAAAACTTTCAATGTCTTTTCTCTGAATAAAAATATATATTTGTTACATACAACCATTTCAAAGGAACCGAAAAGGATCTGAAGATTAATACACTCGATTGTGTATTAATCTTCAAGAACGCATGAAACATACGATAAAATAAGCCAAGCACAGATTATTTGTTAGCCAAGATAGGCCCTAAAAACTTTAAAAGGCTTTAGTGCCTAGTTACCAACTATAGACAAATAACGTCACATCTACGTCACGGCTATCCAGCAGTCCAGGGTTGCAGTTGATAATTTAAAAATATGTTTTTATTCATTTCGTAAAGCAGCAGCTTGCCATGAAACCATGAATTTTCTAACAAGTTTTCTAAACTTTTGATATTAAATGTATTTTATTTTAAAGAAATTAACGGTAAAAGTACTTACCTTTTACATTTTAAAAAATTTCTTCATTTTTACATAAGAAAGGAAAAGAAGATAGATCCATTGAAAAATGTAGGTTTCGTGTATGGCATGACATGAGATCGCGGTCTCTATTCCCGTCAATATGAAATATTTATTTGAATGTGATTTTCATATAAAAATATTTCATATGTGATACCTTGGACTAACGCTGAACCGTAAGACTTCATGTAAGAAAAGATCAAGATTCACTGCACTTGGTTTATCAATACAGTGCCCTATGCACCACTGGGTGCGGATAAGGGAGAGTAGTTAGTGGTAGAACATTCAACTGAAGATTACTCGATGTATTTACATAAATTTAATATATTCCTCAAGTAAACGCAGTTTTATATTCTGTTTGTAAAATACTAGGTACATAGTATTTTAACTCGAATGGAAATGTTAACTCGAATGGAAATTTTAACTCGAATGGAAAAGCGAAGCATGGAGTTGGAAAAATAAGGATGAAAGTAGATTGAATGCAGTTGAAATGCGATCTCTCAGGCGAATGTGTGGTAAAACTATGTATGATAGGTGCACTAATGTTGAAATTAGAGCAGAATGCAAGGCTGAGATAAGCATTATCGACAAAATTAAGAAAGGTCTTTTACGTTGCTTCGGTCATGTAGAGCGAATGGGTGATGAAAGAACGGCAAAAAAAATGTATGATGCGACTGTGCCTGGATGTAGAAAGAAGTTGAGGAAGGCCGAGAAAGACATGGCATGATCAAGTAAAACAAGTGCTTGAAAGTGGGCATGTAAGAAGTCGGACGTGTGTGCATGAGAAGATGTATGAATGTGGAGGAAGCAAGAGAAGTATGCCAGGACAGAGTGGTGTGGCGTTCTATCCTCTCTGCCTACCCTTTAGGGAAAATGGCGTGATGGTTAGTTAGTTGGTTAGTTAGTTAGTTTAGTTAGTTAGAATGGAAAATGCTCTTCAAAAACATTACGTAAATTATTTAAATGTGTTATTTTTATATAAATTTGATTGGCTACACAATACTGAACTCATTTGAAACTTAATTAGGGAGTACCTTTGTAACAAAATTAATAGCATTTATATGAAAGGAAGCTACCAAGTTTATAGTATCCGTGTTTCACTAAGTTTAGTATAAAGAGCAGTTTCGTGTTTTGCAGGCGTGGACAAATTTGCTAATTATTCACTCGGAAACGCAATAATATTACTATCAACTTTTTGCACGAAAAGCATTTGGTTAAAATTTGACTACAAGTTGACAATTTGAATGATCATCGTGATATTTAGTGTCAAAATGTTACTTTGCACTTGAGAGGGTTTATATTTACGTCAAAATGCATTTTTTTTGTCTTTTTGTTTTGGCACCATTTGAATAAAATGGACACCGTAAATATAGTCTTATCAGTTACCTAAGGTAGATACAAACAGGATATAGACTTGTATAAAAGGATATAGGGAAAATATTAAATGTTTAGGAGTAAATAAACTTGAGTGTGTAAATAAATAATTTTATAACCTCTAGGAGATAGGACATATGGTTTTTTGGAAAGAACAAATAATTTTTCTTTCCTCTTTTCTGATTATCCGTGGATTTCGAAAACCTATGCTTCAAATCCCGACTCCTTCGAAAATCCAAATCATGCTAAATTTGCTATCCATGTAGATAAAGCAATAAGCCCGCCCTTGTACTTTTGCTATGTAATTGTACATGAAGTTTTAAATAAAAAAATAAAGTGCCGAACTCCTTAAAAAAATTGCGGTCAGAGTATTATGGTCGTAAGATTACAGTACCGCACCTCTGAAAAAACACCCCTTTAGTTTCTTATTTCGAAGGCCATAACGCGGCGCACGATGTGAACACGTGTTTTCTACATTTTCTAAGATTTTCATAGAAATAATTACATATACTCTGAGAGGTGTTGTGAAAAATAACAAAAAAGTCTGACGAGTTAGAAAAAAATCAAATTAAATTTATTTTAAAGATACGTAATGTGTGTTTGCGTATTAAAAATACATTCTGAAAATAAGTGCGTTTTTACAACTCTTTTAGATACTTCTGAAAATGCTTGAAACAGCTCCCATGAGCATGGAAAGCATGGAAAAACAACACTTTACATTAGTTAAAAAAACTAAGGACGTAAAAAATCTACTAATTAATTATCTCGCTATGCGCGATAAAATTTTATCGATAGTGAATTATGCCAGGAGAGAGTGTATATATATGAGATGTATTTTAAACGACATCGACAGTCAAATACATCCAGATTTTTTTAATCACTTATTAAATCGAAAACATATACATACCTACACGTAGGCATCGGTATTTATATTATGAAGCCTAAACCCACTAATACCCATGATAATATATGCTGAAATGCCATAAAACCTTCCGCTGCAGGCACAGAATAGATTATCTTCCTCGCTTACTTTTGATGGTACGGATGTCGCGAAGGTTGCAACCATTTTACTGAATTAGTTCAGCTTAAACTTTAGCTTCCAATAAAATAACTTCCAATTCAAGGGAAAATCTGTGAAAACTTTTTTTTATATCCAAGCCTTTGTGAGGTTCAAACAAAGTTTTGCAAGAGGGCTTTTTTATTCTTTATACTTCAAGCAATATTTTTAGAATTAAATTCGTTAGTCAGTCAAACGAACAAAACCGTATTAGGTAATAATACGGAAAATATTACTAATGCATTATTAGTAGGTACCCATGAGTATTAATTTTATCTAATATACTATGTTAGGACAGAAAAAGTTTCTTTGATTCGGAATTAACCTTAATTATGAAACGAAACCTTTGTTTATAATAAGCGTTAAATTAATAGGTTCCAAGTATAATTAATGTAAGTTTGAATTTTTATGGCTTGCATGACTTGGACCAATGAAAACACGTCCCATTTAGAACTTCGTGGGAAAATGGTCTCGTATTATATTTACACAACTGGAAAATTATGGAACTGAACTACTTACGTATCTCCATAGTGATGTAATGTTACGCCTTAACTTATCCCTTCTGGAGAACAATGAAAATTAACGTTTGAAAGGAAAATCATGATTCTAAGTACCTACTGCCCATACCTACAGGTTTATAAGAATATTCTCATGACATTCAATTATATTTTAAATTAGACACGAAACTCCATTTATTACAATAAATTATGTGGTTTAAGTGGTATTAAGTATCTGTTAAATACGTATGTAAGCAAAAAATTTTTTTTTTCGCCATCTCATATAACATGCTAAGATTAATTTAAATTCCGTTATGAAAATTTGATGTGTAATAAAAATTATTGAATGCTTACCGATATTGAATTGCATTTTGAAAAAAAAAACTTAATGGATACACCAGAGTTAAGAACAACGTTTTCAGTTAAACTTTAACCAATACACTCAGACCACAAAGAGACAAAATCTCTACTAACCTCTTTCCTGACGGCCCACTGCATTTTTTTCCGTTCCATGAGAGACATGTGCTTATTATTAACATTTTACATAATGAACACATTATAATAATTTATACACTCTTCCCACTAACTTTTAGCATTGTAACTGAGACGCAGGTTACTTGCTGAAACTGCGCTTTCTAAAAACATGCGAATGCCCTTTATTCCGAAACACGAATGCCGAGTGATTGCTTGTGCATTTTTAATTTGTAAATTAAAAGAAATTACGGACTCTCGTTGGCTGAACACACTGTTATGATAATTAAAAATCATCAAAACGTCTCGCTGGATAATTGGAAGGAAGTTTTCGGTTCAGTCACCCGCGTTACGTGTGTTATCTGATAAGTTTTCTTCCAAGCTACTGTGGCAATACATAAGTACTACATATACTGTTATATACGTCAGGTTCCGAGGGTTGATTGCCCCATACTGAAGAGTGAAGAGGCTTGTATACACGGAGTTCCCTCACCACATAACATACAGCCTTACTACTTAGGTACTACCAACTACCATAATATGGCAGTGGTATAACAAGGGCGCGAGACCGCTTTTCCTAAGAGATTTTCTTTTTTGTTCACTTTGCAAGCTATATTGATTTTCTATATGATTTATTTAATATATTGTAGAATATACATACCGATAAAATTATGAATTATTCACTGGTGTTTAGTAATATAATTTGTTTTACTTACAGTGCAACGACAGAATAAAGGAGCAACACACAGGGAAGTCTTTTATTTGCATTTCTATACATTTGGTTGCTTCGTTACTATGAAACCGAACTGTTTTTAATTTATCGAAATTGATTACGCCTCACGCACTACCTACGTAAAACTTTTATTCGTAGGTGCATTATAATTTAATTAATTAGGAACGAATTCAATCAATTGCGTTTGTTTATGCGCTGCAATAAATACATAAATAGGTGTACATTGTAAAAGTACCTAAATGTTATTTATGAAATGATTTCTTTTTAGTTTTGTAGTGCCAGTAAAAAATATGAAGCATGATTTCTTCTGACTGAATTTTCATTGATCCATTAAAAACATAAGTTAACAAATAGCAGGAGAGTCCATAAATATAAGAGTTAATATGCAGTCAACGTAAAAGACTAGAAAAATTAAGTACTAAAAAAGTAAAACTTAAGGACTATAATACACTATATATTTGTATTATTATTTACATTTTCATGCAGAAGTCAACATTATTGACTTTATGAGCAAAAACCGGGGTTTGATTCTCGACAAAATGAAAACTAAACAGCCCTAGCGCAGCGCTTTGGAACCATTTGAAACCAGCGGTGGGCTGCAGGGGGCTCGGAGGGGCTCGCGCGAGCCCCTTGTTAAATTTGATTTGGGCCGGCGAGTCCCTTGTTAAATTAAAGAGAAATTAATATTCTCAGATCAATATCTCGTACATAAATGCAATTTCTGTGGATGGTTCACAACTGTATTATGAAACCTCAAACTTTGTTGCCTTTTTGAAATTTCTCGAGAAATACATTTATTAGGGATGCGCAATAAAAAAGGCCCCTGCCCATATATTTTGTCTATATGTATAGTGTAACAATGAGGAAATTCCCTGCTGATCCGACGAATTGAATTTTTAAAATTGCTTTCGTTGTAGACGCGAATATTTTTTAAATAATTTTGTAAAGTTGGGATGAAATATCCCAAAAAACGCACGCAAAAAAATTAATAAAAAAATGTTTGAAAATAGCAGTCATTTCAAAATCTTAAATAACAATGAGACGTCACTCCTTTGCTATCTTTGTCGTTAAGTGTTGTGTTTACCGGTTTCCGTTTTTAAAACCCCCCGTAGCCGCGTTCCATGGCATTTTCAATATGGGGTATGCAATATATTACAAGCTTCTATTGCAAAAAAAAAAGATGGCCGCCATTCAGGTAACTACCTATACACGATATTGCTTCCAAATTGCTTACACGATATTGCTTCTTTTCCCATCTCTTTTTATTACTTAGGCACTATGTATATGTGTTAGTGACCAACCAAAGTTTCGGTTTCGGTTTCGGTTTCGGCCAGTTTCGGCCAGAAAATCATGTTTCGGCCAGAGGTTCGGTTTCGGCCCAAAAAGAGCCGAAACCTTACGGTCGCGCCGAAACAAAACAACAACGTACTTTCCGGTCGCGTGTGATTATTTTTAATAAACAAAAGTTTAAAAAAGTAAGAATATAGGTATTCCACTTTATTTATACTTGTTCATTTGTTATGTACCTATGTGTCACCAACAAAGGTGCAAAATTAAAAAAATGATTAAAATAAATAACATAACTGATTCTAGAATAACATACTTTTTTTTTTTCATACAATTTACGATTAGATTAAACAAATCGCTGCCTCAGTATTCCAGTTAATTTGATTAATAATGTTTCGATTTATTTTGTAATAATTTTTTTTTTTGTAGTTAAATATCTCTTTCTTTAACAATGTTGAAATTTAAATTAGATAAATTTTAAACGTATTAACCGTAATATTATATTAAGGCCGGCGAGATGTTTCATTCATAAAATATCTGGAAAAAACAGCCCACTGATATTTTAATTCAACGTTTGTAAAAGGTTCGGTTTCGGTTTCGGTTTCGGCCGAAACTGAAATCAAACCGAACCTTCGGATTCGGTTTCTGTTTCGGCAAAAAAACACGTTTCGGTCGGTCACTAATATGTGTATATACTTAATTGTTATTATTCAAAACCCGTTATTGGTCATGCAAGCAAATGTTCCAGATCTGATATTATTACACTTGTAACGACTGTGTTGGTTTTGTAAATAAATAAATAAATAATAAAAAAAAAAAAAATAAAAATATGTTCTTAGATGTTCAACGCAACATTTTTGCGATTCTCCGACTTGCTTCACACGTGCACATTTTTCTTCCGTTTACCGTAATCAAAGAACAAAATGATACACCTCCCTCCTCCCCCCTCCCCCCCCGCCGCCCATCCCACGAAACCCCCCTCCTCCCAACAACCTCCCCCCGCGAGCCCCTTGTTAAAAAATTGGCAGCCCACCCGTTTGAAAGCCTTGAAATGGTTACCCCACCAAAATGGTAGGTAATATTTTTTCCTGTTCATGTATTAATTAACACTACTTTATTTGAAATGTTATATTGTAAATAAATACCTCAACACGGGTTTTGCCCAGCGAGATATTCATTAAGAGAAAAAATAATGTTGTACAATGTTGTAAATAAAATCAATTTTATATCACGTTAACATATTTCATGCATACATAGTTTTCAAAGTTCTGTCAGAAGCTTAACACTGATTATATTTATATAATATATACCTTACCTACATTTGATAAATTATTAATAACGATGTAATCGGTGTATGAATGTAGGTATATCAGCGCGATCACCACGTATCTATATGTAGATATATCGTAGTTTTGACGAGTATATCGAGCCATAATCAGTAGAACAACGTAAGCGACAAATAGCAAATGTGTAGAATTTTTTTTAACATTATTGTTCGTATTTACTTTTTTTGACAATTCGGATAATGGGATTAAATCTGATATTTTTAAAAATTGTTTTGTCTTATTGCGTCTGTTATGTTGTTTTGCTGCTAGTATATTACATCGGTTACGTTATTTTTTTAAATTTGAAATAAACATATTTTATAGACAATACATAAATGTACTTATTGTTCCCGCAAAGCCGGGGCTTGTCCGCAGTTTACATTACATATTAATACTTTTTTTTCTTCTTATTTTATTACACAATTTGTATCGTACATTATAAGTATATTCTTATTTTAAGTAGTTAGCGTTGCATATCAATCACTGTGTGCCCTTTAAGAGGGTCTCAATGTTTTTTTTTTTAAAAATCTAATGATATTTTTTCTTCATAAATACTTTTTGGAAGCCGATTAAATAAATCTGGAATAATACAATTAAATTCGGATTACCTATCCAGTTTAAGCGCTAAAAGCTAGACATTTCCTTTAATATGTCAGGCGAATTTTATAGAGCTATAATGTTTTTACCACATGTGCAGAGGGGGTGGCAATAAGGAACATTTTCCCGTAAAAAACACAATTCATCAAAAATGTCGCTTACGCCGTTCTGCCGACAATGGCTCGATATTATGGATCATCAAATAAGATTTTATCGATTACTGTCGTATACTCGTCACAGCTGCGATACATCTACATGTAAATACATTGGTGATCGCGATGCGCGCTTAATACTAAACTTGACTATTAAGCGCGCATCGCGATATTACAAAATAAGTTGGTAAAATTTTATATGATTTTGTTTTATAAATTAATGGTAAACCGTACGTAATTATTATTTACTAGAAATCTAAATCTAAATGCATTAATTAGATTTCGTATATTTTTACACGGTCATTTGATTTTAATTATTGTTTCTAGGTCACATTGTAGTATAAAATAATATATTATAAGTAGGTATTGTAATATTTTAATACGGTTTTCACATAAAAATATTTCACATTATGCGATACTTGTGTATCAATGCAGTGCCTTATGCACCATTGGTGCGGGTAAGGGAGAGTAGAAGTCAGTAGTAGGTAGAAGTTAGTAGTACCTAGTCGGTACCTATCTTTTATTTTGACATAAACAATGTTTTCGCCAGTTCACAAAATATTGAAGAAACAGCATTGACCGCTGTTGCAAAAAAATACTTGTTTAATGCATTATTGGACATGCTGTAGAAATTTTTCAGCTTTTCAAATAAATGCAAAATGATGGCTCACTTTTCCTTAGCTTAGCCATTCTGAACTGCAAAAGTACGGATTGATTGCGACTCTTATTTTTGCGCCCGTCTTTGCCCTTATCTTAAACTAGTACAAAATTATATCATTAAAGGAAACGTAAATTTGAATGCAAAGAAAATTCAATAAATATAAATGAATGGATTGAACAATATTAGTAGGAGTAGTTAATAAGTTAGTGCTAATCAGGACTGGGCAATCGGGATTGTATAAGTAAAACTCAAGACGGGATCGACTTCTTCTTAGGCAACTCAGTAGGACATGTATTGTTTTCTTTTATGTATATATTGAGAGAAAAAAAAGAAAAAAAAAAAAAGTCTATCAAGATTTAAACATTCACTGAAGAAGTAGACCCGATCCTGTCTTGAGTGTGTCCACATTTTATTTTAACTGTCTAAGCTTCACCAATTTCATGTTCTGTCACTTATTTTTACTGCTTGTTATCCCTTTTATGCTTTTATTTATGTATTTAAAATGAATTTTTCCGTAAATAAATAAAAAATAAAATAAAATAAAAAAAATAAAAAGGAAGTCAATAAAGTTAAAAACAAAAGAATTGTAACTGGCAGTAATGACTGTTATTAGCGCGTTGGGCATGAGGTCGCGAGTTCAATTCCTGACGGAAATATTTATTTCAGTGTCGTTTTTTACATAAAAATGTTTCATAATCATATGTTATACCTTGGTCAGGCACTGAAGTATAAGACTGATCATCTTACCTTCGTGTAATAAATTATCAAGATACACCGCATGGGTTTACCAATTCAGTTCCCTATGCATCATTAGGTGCGGATAAGGAAAAGTGTAAAGCTATCTTTATATGGCGCAGTTTACTACACAGTTTTCTGTGCAGTCTGAAAACGGTCCCGTATAAAGGTAAAACTGCATGAAAAACTGTGTGCTAGTGTCAGATTTAAGCTGACATGACAGTCAATGTTTTTTATGTAAACGTTTAAATAGACATTGGTTTATTGTATGCTTTTAAATACGTAAAAAAACAATAACATATATACATAATTAGCTAAATATACAATTTCCTGAGAGCAAACATACGATAATAACTTACAATCGCGTTTCAAAAAATACACATATTTAGCGTGTCTTTTGACAGAAGTTTGACAGACTGCACAGTTTTCTGAACAAGAAACTGTGTAGTTTTCTGAACAAGAAACTGTCTCATATAAAGTGGGCATAAGTAATAAGTAAGATTTTGGACCTGTATCTACATGTCGATAATTTCCATGCTCCCAGCCCAGAAAAAGCTTTTTTACTTTTGATTGTTTGTTAATATCTTTATGATGTTAACATAAATATTATATTATGTTAGTTTATTTTACAACCCATCAGCAGGTTATTGGCACCGGAGGCGCCACGACGCCGACGCCGCGCCGCGCCGCCCGCGCTCTGGAATGGTCCCGGCGAGGGGCGTTATGCCAATTTGTAATAGTTTACGTGTAGATTACAGAACGTGGACCTGACTTGTGAAGAGGCACGGGAGCTGGTGCAATTTGTGGAATCCATGTGCTCCACATGGGTGCAGATATAGAATGATGATGATTGTTATGAATCTTCCCTAAATAATTGATATTTTTTTTATTCATCATTAAGTTCATTGTATTCATCAAAAGGAACACTCGCATAATTAACTGTGATGTACCTACCAATAGGACTATTAGGTACCTACTCTTGTCGCGTCGTCGGTATACTTTTATACTTTACGGAAAAATCAATACCTTTCAGGATATATTAAAGGGTCATTTACCCGACGGTTATGGTAATGAAAAATGACCATTCGATTATAGTTTACACCTAGATAAATTATACATGCAAGGACATGTAGGTACATAATATATACAATTACACAGTGTAAATGCATATATATTTATAATATACAATGCATTTATTTAATATTATGCGCATATATATATTAAATACTCATAATAAAGTTTTTACTCCAAACCTTGAGGTGGTGGATGCAAATCTTTAAGGGTTATATGTATAGTGACATATGAAATATTCATGTAAACATTTAAGGCTCCACCTGAAGCCAGCGTTAGATGAGTCAGTGATATTTCGGATTTATTAACTGCCATTTTCGGCTCAGCATGACAGGCATGTGCACTTGCTATTAAATTTTGGCACGCATTACATCTTCTTTGCTCGGGAAAATACAACACCAGTTAGTCATTTAATAACAAAATTTTGTTGAAGATAAAAAAAAGAACATTTAATATTTTAACTGTTATATTGTAATCCTGGTTTTTTGATTCCAATAATAGTCGTAATAAGAAAAAAAACGTTTTTTATTCTAATTAATTAATAACTTTTCATATATCTATCTATTATTACTATTACGGATTTTATATCACTGGAAATAATATAATACATTCAGGGTCGTGGGCTTCAAATTTATGTGTATTTAGGGTCGCCAGTCAAAAAGGTTAAGAACCGCTGCTTAGAGGAATCACTATTAATAATAATAACTTCAAACTTATTTTAGGAAAATACGGTAATAGATTTTTGAAAAAGTGTATGAATTTTTATTCAAAAAAAATACGGGAAGACCATTTTTTGGCATTTCTTTATTTATCAGGACAACTTAAGACCGTGGAAAAACAAAAACAATTAAACCAAAGAGCACATAAAATTCTAGTGAATTAGCGTGCTAATTAAATTTCAGACACATTTTATTCTATTATGTTTTATAGAGTTTGTTCTCCCGAATCCTCATACACCGGTTGGCGTGCATCCACGATTACCACCAATCTACAAAAAAAAAAAAAAAAAATCCAGGAGACACAAACTCGAAAATCGAACACGTATTAATACTTTCATTATAAATTCGCACCGTGAGTGTAAAACCGAAGTAAGTGCAAATTTCTGATTTTTAGATTTTAATGTGCATCAAATCGACTGGGTGATTTTTATTATAATATTTCAGACACACCATAGATGGCCCTCGAAATTCAAACCTTTTTCTAAAAACTCCTCCCTATTGAAAATCTGAAAGTGTGGCATATCACTAAAAAATATATATGACGCAGCGTCAGCGGAACCCTAGATTGAGGCCTTTCTTTATATTTAATAATTGTCAACCTCTTGGAGGAATCACTATAATAATAATAATGTCACCCTCAAAGATAATACACCCATTGCACTAAACCACAGACATTTAATTGAATTGTCTTCTAACATTCTGTAAAATCTATGACCTTTTTCCTATGTCTATTGGATATTTCTTTAACATTTTCTATGCACTAGATTTCTCCAAGTTGGTGATAAGGAAAGGAAGAATATAAATATTTTTTTTTGAATTGTTTAGTTAAATAAATATTTTCGAAATGGATGATCCTGATCTTGAACAAATAAGAAAGCAGCGCCTCGCTCAACTTCAATCTCAATATGGCGTAAGAATTGTATTATTTGTGTTTCATGAATGTGTCAAATTGAATGTCAATCATGACTCGTAAGGCCTGCTTCTATTATAAAACAATAGTTATTAATGTATCATGTGTGTTAAATTTTGCTTTACCTTCAATTATTTCCATAAAGTACACGTAAATTTCCATATTCTGATATGTAATACAGTTATGTTAAAATTCTAATGTATTAATTTAGAGGTTATATTTTGCTAACCTTATCAAGAGTTTAATGAATTGTTAATCCATACTTATTTTTTTTATTTATCGTAATATAACATATGCATCCATGAATAAGTTACTACATTTAGAATTAAAATGTATTGAAATTATTTCTGTCAATTGTTTGTAATGTTGATTTATTAGGGCCCAGGAGATGGAGGTCAGAATCCTAAAAGCACAAGAAGAGCGCGCTAAAGCAATGGAAGATGCCAAGCACTCCATTCTGTCACAAGTCCTTAGTCAGGATGCTCGTGCTAGATGTAAGTATTTGATGTAATTAACAATTACTGCCGGGAAACCCAATCACTAAGGAGAACACCACGAAACAGCAATGCTTGAGAAAATTCTTTTTCATTTTGTGATCTCATTAGAAATCGTACCTCGATGAGTCCAGCACTACACCACAAAGGCTGCCATTTTTAGTATTGAAGTAATTTCTTATCGGCTTTTTATTTATTTTTTGTATTAAAAAATTAAAGGATGTGTAGATGTTCAAATTTTAAATTTACTATCCAAGTTGTTTCTATATGTTTTTTGGTATAATTTTCTAACTTGTGTCATCAAACATTATTTTCTAGTGAACACAATAAAGTTGGGAAAGCCTGAAAAGGGACAAATGGTGGAATCAATGTTGGTTAGAATGGCTCAAAGTGGACAAGTCCGGGGGCAAATCAGCGAGCAGGAGTTCATAGGAATATTAGAGTCTGTAAACCAACAGATGCCCAAGAGCACGTCTACGGTTAAATTTGATCGGAGAAGAGCTGCTCTGGATTCAGATGAAGATTCTTCGTAACACTTAATACACAATATCGCTTCTAATCAATTATCTATAATTTAACATTTAACTAATGAACTGATTTATTTTGCTTATTTATAAATATGTAACATCATTAATCATAAAGTCTAAGTTTAATTTTTCTCAATATTTTTCTAATTTAAATACCCTAATATCAAGAATGTATATTAGATTTAAGTCATTGATATTATTAAATAAACCGAAAACATTATTCATGCTTTTAAAATTGTTTTTCTTCATTCCTTAAATGCAATTTTGTAAAATACTTAGATTTTTTATTTTAGGTTCTTTATTAAAACGTTAAATTATTTCCTATAGGTATTTTCTTTAGTATATATTTCATTAATTTTATGTACTGAATTTTAAGAGTTATAACTTTAATTATAAAAATCCTTAATTAAAATTAATACTGACAAATATTAACAAGGTGGAGAGAGCGAAACTCACAAAACCTATTAAAATCAGGATTCAGTGACTATTAAGGTTTGGAATTGGAAAAGGTGTAAAAAATGAAATTACAAAATTATTACAAACAATTTTTTATTCATACACAATATACCTACTTACATTACAAAATGACTAGCTTTACATGTTTAACCACTCCAAATAAACGCATTTGTCACTACCCTTCCAAAACCGCACACCGTTTTGTGGTATTCTATCATATTTATGGAAATAAAGTTACATAGTTAATTCCAACCAAAATCCACCGGGGAACAACATTTTTTGACATTGTAGAATATATACGACTGATGCGGTGATGGATTCAGTGACGACATTTGATTAGGTAATAACAGTTGTTTTGGCACTTATATTCAAGTGAAAGCTACAATTTAAGAGGGATAATATGGATATTTGAGTTTTTTGAAACAGTCAAAATACGATGATTACACAACTGTAACAGTTGGGCACTCAGGATATTAAGTGCAAGAAATTAATGATATGTGATAAAAACAAATTTCTAAAGATTCAGTTCTTTCTGGGCGTCACTGTCATATTATTCAATATATGTAAATAAACCCTGTGATAATAAATAGTGATAATGATACCAAGTCAAGCTTTACACACAAAATACATGAGAATGTTTTACTTTGAACGCATCATACTTTACTGGGTGCGAATGCACATTTGAATAAATGTAGAATACCTGGTTTAAGAACATTTCAACAATACCTAAGAAAAATAATATAACATGTACATACACTTAATTCTAAAAAAAACTACATGCTTTATTTCTCTACCCAATATAGAAAAAGACTAAATATAAAATTAAAGTGATGGACACTAAAAATGTATACGCAATAAATGTCACATGTGTGTATATTATTACTTGTATAAATCATTACAGCAATTAAATAATAAAAAATATACCATCTCAATAACATTAAATGTACTTACTTACCTATTTAAGTACAAATCAGTATAAAATAAAGCTACAATAAAAAGCTTATAATTCTTGGTAAGGAAGTGGTTAAATATTAAAAACATGTAGAAAATGTGTGGACTAGACCAATATTATTATATCATTATTATTGTACATCATACAAACTCCGAATTACACCGTATATTACTTCTGTTACTAACACTCCACAACAACTAAACCTAATAAACTTGAATGAATGACAAATTTATAAATGCTTTGTGTATTTATTTATGGAATGAGTCATAAATTGGAGGATGACGGTGAGTGATAATTTACATGTAGCGGAGGTGAATTATTGAAAACCTATTGACTGAGTAAACAATATACTGGTTATTGATTACTTATCACTGTTATTGTAGTAAAAGTGATTATTGCGGCCATTTTGTCCATTTTCTTCTCAGGAAACATCCAATAAGGAACACCACAGAGTCAATGAGCAACCTTCAGCCATAATCTAAAAAGAATCAAATGTATTTTGTAAAAGTTTTTCTATCCCACACAGTTATACAAAGGAACAGTTTTACAAAGGGTGTGAAATTATTTGATAAAGACATTGGGAAATGTGAAGTTCTACAAAAAAATTGTTTCAGTTTATCTGATTAAATCTTATTGACTTTTTAATTCCCTAAAAAGTAGAACGTGCATATTCTATTGATTTACGTGTAAAGAAAATTGTGTTGTTTAAACTATTACAATAATAACTTATTATTTATTATCCCTCATGTAAAAAAATATGCAAGTACTGTAAATAAGGGTGAATTACATAATTGTGATATGTTTGTATGGATGATTTACATACCTGATGGTGGTTTGTTCAAGATTCTGAATAGATTTTTAATTTGCATCATGTTCCTTATTCCTTTTTCTTATGTTCAGCATCTGAAAAACATTAGTTTTAAAGTTTCAATAATGAAAAAAAGTATTTCACAAGACGAATAAAGAGCAAAGAATATCACATTATTTTTCACCCATAATGTTTATAAAATTACTTGCATGTTTATAACTAAGCTCTATCCTCAATGACTCGTATAAATTAATTAGAGAGGCAGAACATCCATCGTCAAACAAACCATGTGTTATTTTATTATTTAAATGAGACACATACCTTCCGTTTCTTCTTCATCTGCATCCAAAATATCCGTACAGCAAACTGAGTAGAATATAAGAGAAAGGAAACCCATGGGTAAGCCAAATATAAGTGTAGTCAGTACAGGGTTCCCTGTCCACATGTAGTCCAGAGAAGTTCGTGCTTGGAAGTACATGCGATATAGCCGTACCAGGAAAGTATCACCACCGTATACCTGAAATATGATATTAACTATGGAAAGGCCTCTTGACTTAACATTAAAGCAATTTGAAGTTTGAAAATTAAAAACTTCAAATTGCTCTACTGTAAAGTTCGACATATGTCAATTAGCTGTTTATTTTATTTTAAACATTTATTTTTAAATTGATATTTCCACAAAATATGAGATACTTTTGTGCCATGTTTTCGAGCCATAATCGGCAAAACAATGTAAGTGTCATTTTTTGGTGAATTGTATTTTTTCAGGAACAAATGTTCCTTATTACCCCCTGTATAAGTGGTAAAAGCATTATTTTAGCGTTTAAACTGGATAACTTATTAAGTCAAACAACGCAACTGACATAAAATTCTAGCAGCAAAACAACATAACAGACCATTAAAAAAAACAATCAACATTAATCCCATATTCCGAATTGTTACAAAACAATAATGTAAAAAAACCTTCTGCACAATTTATTTTTGTCGCTTACGTTGTTCTGCCGATTATGGGTCAATATAGTCAACACTATGTTTTGACAGTGGTGACCTCCGTAATTTTAGTTAACTTTTGACAACTTAATACAATATTTCGTAACACTTATTATCAAATTCCACCGTCTAAAGACTCCAGCACTTAGGCCAATACAAGAAACGGTTGACGTAGACGTAATGGGCAACTAGACACGGTAGTATTTTTCAAGTATGGAATGCCACTTTTCTGAAATTGTTCAAAGTGTAAACATTTATATTTTAAATTAATTACCGGAGCAGTTTGATTGAATATTTGTTCCAAAAAGATATGAACGGCTTCTGGTGTCAATTGATTTGGGTCATCTTCAGGAATGTGGTGATGTTTTGTTGTGGAATTGATAACAATCAAATGTGGCACGGATACAACGGACATAACTATAGAGTTAGCCAACTCTGGTGACCCCATCCACCCAAACTGGAAATTCTTGTGGAGAGTATCTCTCTTTTGTCTAAAAAAAACAAATGAGTTTTATTTATACTCCATCGAGCCTGACAGCTACTTGTGCTACTTCAAAAACATATTTGTGAGAGTTATCTACTTAGAAATTTCGACAGTCCCAACGTATACTGTCAAATCTGCAAAAATGCGATTTTCGTTTTATTGTTTTAAACTGTCAAATTTACATATTTTAGGTAGTCTAAAGAAAAAAAATTTTCCTCTTAAATTTTAGGGGTTTTTTGAATTGAACATTATTTTTTATTTTTTTGAGCACCTGAAAATTTTATGTAAATTGGACAGTTTAAAACAATAAAACGAAAATCGCATTTTTGCAGATTCGACAGTATACGTAGGGACCGTCGATTTTATGACACAAAAAAAATAGCCTTTTATCGCAAACTATATTTTTGATTAGGGGTTAAGGGAGTCTGGATATGTGTGCATATTATATATGTCTGGATATTATTTTAAGGTAAGCACCGATATCGTATTTATGGTTAATAATTACCAAAAAACCTGATAATCGAGGTCCGGATAATGAATGCTTTACAATATGTATAATATTATTACCTTATGACGGACTCAATCATATTACGAAACTCAGTTTCTTCAGCAGACACTTCATTTAGTTTATTTTCTTCAACAACTGCTAATACGAGGAATTTTTCCAGAGCCAGTAATTCGTTTATATTAGCTCTGGATACTTTGGGGAATGTCCCAAATCTCTCCGCATCTATCCACTTATGGATTGACGTGTTAAGCAATGGTTTATCTGCCAAGATTCTGTGATCTTCTG
This sequence comes from Micrasema minimum, assembly GCA_022494985.1. NCBI lineage: Eukaryota > Metazoa > Arthropoda > Insecta > Trichoptera > Brachycentridae > Micrasema > Micrasema minimum. The sequence goes on from JAGVSP010000978.1 coordinate 64,648, forward strand.
TAATAAATCATTTTACAAACATTGAGATATAAATATCAGACACTAGGCGGAATGGGGAATGTAATACATCAAGTGGCCACTTAACCCCGTCAATGTCAGGTCATTGGCCCTGTAAACCACTAGATATTCATATTCCCTTCCAAACTTCTCATCTCTGTTGAGATGTTAATTGAAATATTTTTATAAGTAAAATGTGTTTATTATATTGGAAATTCAATTTGATATAGTGTTTTTTCTAATGATGAATAGCTAAACTTCTATAAAATGCTTTTTTTGCTAAGGAAATTTTCTGTTTAGTTTAAAATATATGTGAGTATATTTATGATATAACATCTCAAATTAACAATATATGTATCTTCCAAACAGTTGATTGTTCCCTATTAAAACATTACACAAAACTTAGGTATACTTTAATAAGACTTTAATATTGTTTTTACAACATTGAGAGCATGCCTTCACATGCTCACATTTATGGAAATAAACAAATACAGTCAAATGAGTTAAATTAAATTTACCTGGGAAATAATAAGGTGAACTATCCTTATAGACAAAGACAACAGGAACATTATCTAATGGAACATGTTTGCTTGCTATTTCTTCTGAAGTTGCGTAGAATGAAGTCAGGGGTTGATACTTCTCAGCTATATAATAAAACATGTCCTGAAAACCAATTAAAGTTCAATAATATCTTCATTAAAATTATTATTTCAAAAGCAGATACCGCTAATAATACTTGTATCATTGTTTTGTACAAAGACAAATTTAAATGCAGTTTGCTTTGTTGGATTTACATTTAAAGTAAAATAAAGGTGGACTTCTTTTTTAACAAAAATACTAAGGTTAACACTGCACAAATCAAGAATCACTTTTTTTTTTTGGCGAGAAACCAGAAAATAATGATAGTATAATTCAGTGCTGCCATTATGAAAAAAGGTGACTGTATGAATTTCAGCTTTTTTAAAATTCTGTAAAATAAAAAATTACCCATAGAGGTCCTGATTGCTGTCCGACATATGTAAAGAAAACAGGAGTCCTTTCTTTTACGTAATCAACAGTATCTGAATTACTCAGGAGAGCCACAGGGGGTCCTGACATGCGCAGAGCATAGTTTACAAGTTCATCTTTATTCTGCTCGCCCACAAATTCATGTTTTAATGATCCTTTCAAGCTAAAAATTATAAATGCAACAAGTCATAAACCAGAAGAATTACAAGTACAACATCTGCTGAAGGAATTTACATTTAGCACGGTGAAAATCTTATAATTAAATCATCAAACTCAAATTATCAAAGTAGATACCTATTGTTGTACAAGTACACACCTTTTTTAAAAATACTAAAGTACCTACCTATTCAACATTCCATAATATGAATTTACAAAAATAAAAAAACATTCCAAATCTAAATGCCAGGAAAAAATAATTGAATAATGATTGTGCAAATGAATTTCTTCACTGGTAAGATATTTTACATGGTAAAATTATAATACCAGTAACTACTAAATTTCCAGTTTTATTGTGTGAACAAAGCGGATGGCTTGTTTATGACCCTTTAATACAGATATTATTTAATTAAATAGTATAAAATTGATTTCCAACAAATGCTTTATACTTACAACATTATCGTGGGAAAGGATCGTATCTTGTAATGTGTTGCAACAGCAGTGAACCGAGTACAGTCTAGCCTGGCTACTTTAACGCTGGAAGTATGAAGAGCTTGGGCCACGTGAGACCAGACGGGCACCAAGCGGTGGCAGTAGGCGCACCAGGGAGCGTAAAACATAACCAGCCAGTGTCCTTCATTATGAATTTCTAAAAACCTATCACTAAGTTCCAGCACTCTCGAAGCGTCATTGCACGACACGTAAGCGACTGCAAATAAAGTAAAAATAAACAACAACACCTCAATATAAATAACTGTACTGAAAATTGGTGGATATAGATACATTTTTAATTAAATTATAATGAAAACAGCATACCGAGTGCGATAAGATGAAAAACGTAGAAGATCTTCATTGCGTGAATCGGTTTGAAACTATGAGTTTATATTGCAGTAGTGCGACTCAAAACATTTACTTCAATATGCAATATTAACAAAATTTGTACAGGAAAACCAGATTTTTTGACATTTTGACAACTAACTTGACAATTTGACCAAATTTTACATTCTCTAAGCAATCGATTTTCAAGTATCTATGAAAAAATGTTGCAAATACCAAAAAACGACAATGTTTTTTTAGAGTATAACACTAAATATTGGCGCTAATCGAAAAATTTCAAATTTAACTTTTGTTCGAAGAATAATTCATTATTATTAAAAGCTGTTCATTATTTAAAACCTAATGTTGCCAAGGTAAATAGTGTGTCTAGAATTACACCCATCAATAGGAGAGGGATTACCACTTCCGCTCCCACTTGGACAAAACTTTGTGGAATCCATATATTATGCTCTATATAGGAAGCGCCTCGTAGCATAGTGGTAGCGCATTTGGCTACCGTGCATAAGGTTGCGGGTTCGATTCCCGTTGGGGTCAGTTCTGAATCGTACATTGCACTTGGCGTAACAATGAAGTGCCCTATGCACCATTAGGTGCGCATAAGTAAAAGTAGTAGTAGTATAAAGGAAGCGAATATGGAATGGTGATGAAGCTTATCGAAATTTAAAAAATACATTAATTAATTATCAGCGTGTCAACAACCTGTCAACCCGTCAAATAAATGAAATTAAAAATATGTATGTACGAAATCTTATTATATCACGGGTTTCATGCTTACGGATCATTAAATTAATATTCGAACGGGTGGTGGCCCAGTGGGTAGCGTCGCGGTCTCTGAGTCCAGAGATCGTCGGTTCGAATCCCCACTTCGACACGACTCGATTCCTATTTTCAAGCACAAGCCGCTTAAGCTATATTGAAAATAGTATTTACAAATTGAAATACGTGCAAACATTATAAGATTGCATAGATTTCTTTTTTTATTATAAAAAAAAGAAAAAGAAAAAGAATATGATGCGAATATGGTATGTATGCATTTTATTAAGGTATATCTATTTGTTTGGTACAGACACCATTTTACGCTATGAATATTACAGGAGCTAATATTATTTATAACCAATTTTATAAGAGAGTACATAATAAAAACGTTTCTCTGACGAAACCCTTAAACTGACAAGTTGATTTGAAAAACGAAATATCAGCATTTTCATTTTTTTATAACTTAGCATTTTTTTTAAAATGGCACCTCCAGTCGAGCCACCCTATACACATTACTTTACACGAGACATGTACATGAATACATACATAATACATACCTAAAAGGTACAAAACGACCACCCTTCCTAATGTAGTGTCCTAGTCATGTCCGTGCTATCACCATGGGGACCGGCATGCGGCACTTCCTCCTCACTCACTATATGTTGTTTACATGCACTTGCCAGTCGATAGCCACCATGTTTTGTAGTGAGTAGTGTGGTCACACGAACATAAAATATTATATTACCTCCCGCACAACTTTTCTTCCAATAAAACTTTTAAAAATACAATTTTATAATTAATTTTCAATAAAACAATTAAAATATTAATAATAAGTATTTTGCAAAAGTGTATTAATAATTTAAATTAAATCTTCTTTTTATCATAATTTTGTTAAATATATGCACAGGGTATTGGTGTCATGAAGTTTACACATTTTTACATGTCTCACTGTTTTTTGAAATTTATCAGTCCAAATTAGCCCTAGTATTTATAATCTGTGAATTAGACATGGGGCTGTGTTTTTGTTACAACAGTGTAGAACCTGAAGCTACCGAGGAAAAGGAGGAGGTAACCAACTATAAAAAATATTTATGCTTGTGAAAAATAAGTTTTGAAATGAAAATACTTTTTTAATGCTTTTAAAGAAAGTTTTATAGTCGATAATTTTTTTGCTCTTTGTAAACTTATGTTTAAAAAAAATTAACTGTCAGGTCAACCAAACGTCTTCGCGCCGACCGCGACCATTCAATATTCCATACAGTTTTCGCTTTATGCGGGACAGTTTGCAAACTGCACAAGAAACTGTATAGTTTTCTGTCCCGTATAAAGTGTGCTTGAAACTTAAAAAAAAAAAAAAATATATAAAAACGAAATTTGGTTCAGTTTTTAACTTTGTAATTTTCCTTGCATAATTTATTATGTTAATAAAAAAAAAAACTTGTTTTTATTTTTATAAAATAGATATCACTCTTTGAATGTGGTATTTTTGGACCTCGTTTTGTTTGAATATTGTTTACAAAGAGCGAAATTCCTGTATTTATGAAATTTCTTATTTATTATTTATAACTTAAGAACTCATTGTTAAAAAAAAGGAAAAAACGAAAAAAATTTTGTTTCAGTATTCTAAAAATGGAAATAATGGCGATAATAACGAAGTATTGGAATCAAAAGATCGTTCCTGCACAGATGTCGTATTTTTAATCATTTTACTGATATTCACTATTGGTTTGGTGAGTAATTAATTCTTCCTAGGTATTTTTCATTAACTTAGAAAGGAATACGGCAAAGAAATTTTCAGAAATAGCTGGTATTTAAAATTCTTGACGAAAGTATATTCTTTTATTTTTTATATGGTTTATGTTTGTGTGATTTAAGTGTAAAATAGTAGAAGTTTTTTTAATATTAGCCACGGAACTTTCATAATAATAAATAATATTTTAATTTTCTTTCAACATTTACTTGTAAGAACGATTGCATACATCAAGGCGCGGATGTTTTACCGCTATTTTTGTTTAGTGAAGGTTTAGTGTTTAGGTATTTTCTACAACTACCTACCGTAAAAATATTAAATAAAATTCATCAATAAAGCATTTTGTAATATATTGATTTCGATTACGAACATGTATTTTTTAAAACATCATATTTATAATCACTCGCACTATATTATGTTTTTGTTATAATATACCTAATAAATATAATGTTACCCTTGGCATATTTTTACAACAGTGAATGCGTTTGTTTTTCACGAATTCGAACCTTATAAATTACATGACGCTTTGTAACACAATTATATTATCGATTAATGCAATGTCAGTAACAAACTATATTTTTATCGAATGCGGGCAAAACAACATATCCGTGAACCTGGTTTAACTTTTGAGGACATATGGTCACTTGACCTGCTCCGTTCCTCCATACAAACGTAGTCCTTGTTTTTCTGTACATGAAGTTTTAAATAAATAAATATGACGGTAATCGGATAATTATTAGAGATTTTAATAAAATTTTAAATGTATACAAATACTTGTAGACAAATTACTGGATTATACCCATGCTGAGCTGATATCAGATATTATTGATATCCCAACAGAGACAGAGAAACTCTAAAAAAGGAATGTGGATTATCTAGGCGTTTACAGGGCTTATGACCTGTCATTGGCTGGGTTAAGTGGCCACTTTATGTACTATAACATTCCCCATTCCGCCGATCATCTGAAAACCATATATGACAAATTTTTGAAACTACTATATACACCGTTTCCCACGATGAGACCGCGAAACTCCAGAGGGTGATTATTCATGATATTCTGAGAAAAAAATCTTAATAAAGTTTTTCAAAAAACTCAATTCTAATTTCTTAAAAAAATGATTAAAATGTGAATAAAAATTCACGCTTGTAATACCGTCCATTTTTGAACTGGCTCACACCACGTGACCTCCACCAATAAGCGCGAAGCGAAGCGCGTCTCTATTCAGATATGAAATTCGAATTTTGAATGTCCGTACAAGGCAAGGATCCCCACTCCTCCCCGCCCACCGCCACCCCGCCACCGCTAGCATTTCAAACAGAAGCCAGTATTACATAGTCGCTTTTTATTAATACTTTTTTTAAATTAATTATTAAAAATGCCCGGATTAAAAAACTTTATAAGGATTTTTTTTCTCAGAATACCATGAACAATCACCCTCCGGAGTTTCGCGGTCTCATCGTGGGCCACGGTGTATAATCCACATTCGTTTCCCGAGTTTCTCTGTCTCTGTTGGGATATCAATAATATCAGATTTTAATAATTTAAGATTTTACCACGTCACAACTTCTGTGTAGATACGTTGGTGATCGCAGTGCAGAAGCATGTTTGTATCATTGTAGTTGTTTATCACTGATTAAGAGTATTTAAAAAAAAAAAATACAGTATAAATACGCTTCTTTAAAACGTGCGAAAAAAAATATTTCTCTAGTGATAAATTTCAGGGAAATAGCTGGGGCTACGATTGTATGGAGGAATGGCCGCGGACCACGTGGCCACGTGCCCTAATAGGTTTTTAGAGGTTTTGGTTGGAGATAATTTCCATCAATTTGACATTTATTTCAAAATCAAAAGAGATTACTGATATATAAAAACGCCTTTGGGCTAGGCAATATTATGTACGCGCAATAGATATAGGCAACACGCAGGCGCAATAAGAATAATTATTCTTCGGTGAGAATTTGAGGTGTAATAGATTTTTTTTAAATATATTCTTAGTAAACGCAGAAAGATTAAGAAAACATCAGGGTTTCATCTGTTTACTCTATAATTATTAAGATACTGAACATAAGCTAATTGCGCCTACAGACTGCCATCGTGTAGACGCAGCGTTAGGAAGGCATAAAAAAATATTATATGGTTTGTAGATCCATGCTTACTTACTACTTATGGATAGGATAATAACTTCGAGATCCGAAGACATACCTGTAGGTACATATCTCGTATCGTATATTTATGTTTGTATTTTATACTTAATCTAACAAAATTAAAAATGTTTATTATTGTCTTCAATTCAGTTTCCATTCCATATGACTTCTTTGAACAGCCTGTAGATAGCTTTAACCTCCATATAAATATACAATGATCACTTTTTTTCCGATAGCCGTAATCTGCAATAAACACTCATTTATCATTTTATAGATCCCCCAATGCTAATGGATAATAGCCACGATACAAATTAATGCATAGCTCATTATGAAAGTAAGCGTATACTTTTACACGATAATTTAATAGCAAGCTATTTTATTATTCAACGCAAGAGCGAAAACAAATAAAATTATAAGAAGTAACAACTTTTTGTCAGAAAAAGGAAGAAAAAAATATAATTTGTTTAAAAAATAAACCAACTTGGCTTAGGTAATCTTCTCCAAAAATATTAGATCGATGAGGTTTGATCCTTGTTCCTATAATTGTTAATAGTGAAATGACTAAACTTTATAGCCTCACCTTTCCTAATCCTGCCCCCGTGTTTTCCATTTATAATACTGGCTGTTTGTTATATTTTTCAGTACAGTGAACTTAACAAAAGTTGTGATTAATGATTTCAAGTTTCAATAATACTTATATAAGTAGTAATACCTACTCACCACCACCGTCTCAAATAAATGCTTTGCTCACCATATTATATTATAAACAGTGACGATCAGTTTTACGTTATTGTGTATCAAACAAAGTTTGTATGTAGTTCACTGACTTCGATGGAAAACACGAGTTCTTACAAATTCATTAATTCATGAAAGGTTTCTTTTCACTTATTGGTTGGTACAAGTATGCTTTAATCTAAACGTGATAATAATATCGTATACCTACATCCTAGATAAAGCGTTTCGCAGTTATTATTTAGCAAACATACAATGTTACAGTTAAATGTTAGTTATGCCTGTGCACAGATAATGTACAAAAACGAATAAATTATTTTGTTGCATTCAACCAGGAAGCAGTTAATTTTGTAAAAATATTGACGTGCTTTCAAATGTTTATGTAAAATTGCGGTCAAATGAAATGTGGCTTTTTGAGAAAATGTATTTTTTAGGACAATAAGGACGTCATTATTAGTCAGTTATTTATTTAAAAATCTTTTCTGATTCTTTCGTGTTTTTTTCATGTTAGATTATAAGCACCGAAAATTTTGTAACGAAAAATCGTTAAGTAATTACTTTATATTTTTTCAAATATTCAATTATCTCTTGGTACCTATTAATTTTCTGTAGTGGTTACCCCTAATCATCAAAGTAGACGTAAGTCATACGCAATTTGTTTGAAGAAAATAAAAAGCCAGTCGGAAAGTTGGAATTAAGGGTAATGATCATCAATAATACATTGATTTTTTCCGCTACCAAAAAAGTTGGGTGATGTCACGTCAATAGCTAATGTATTAGGAATTTTAATGGTACTGCTTCGTACGTACAATAATGGTGTCAGGGATGTACTTATACCACTTTTGCCTACAGATATAGATAGCAATCAGAGGAACATAATAAGTTCCCTTCAAAAATTAATTTAAATTTGTCCAATATTGACCTCGCCCTCGATACAAACTTTTTGTTTGTTTTTATTTGTGGAAGGGTACAATGTATAGGTACAATGCTACATAATGTTTCCAAAGAAATGTAATATTATTATACTCCCCATAATTTAGGTATGCATAAAATACCCAAATCAATATTTTTATTAGCAATATAGAGTATCATGAAATAACACCGTGTTATGGAGTGGTTATCTCGCGGTGTAGCTGTAGCGCGTTGGGCTGCCGTGCACGAGGTCGCGTGTTCGATTCTCGATGTGGGTCAATACGAAATGTTTATTTAAATGGAATTTTAACATAAAAATATTACAAGGGATACCTTGGAATGGCGCTGAAGCGTAATACTGATCATTTTGCCTTCGTGTAACAAACGATCAAGATTCACTGCACTTGGCGGTATGCCAATGCAGTGCCCTATGTACCATTGGGTGCGGATAAGGGTTGTAGTAGTAATATCAGTAATATGTAATTATGATTTATTTTCAAAATCTTGCTCTCCAACGATTTTTAAATTAATTTTATTATGGTTACTAATTAATAAGGTATTTAATAGACTAGTGCTCATCAAAACTCTCGAGTTTTCACAAATCAATGTTATGGGTAATAATTACAAAATCCATCAGTTTTATTTTTACCGTACAAACACTATATTATTTAAATGGACGCATTCAATCGATATGACAAACTTGAAATTGAATGGTTTATGACGTGATAACTATAATTACGTAATAAGCATTCATATTAATTTGCATACTACTTCATGTGTAAAAATGACCAAATCGTCCGAGTTTTTCAAAATTTAAGAAATTAATTTTTATAGAATATTTAGAAAAGTGGGTTTACATGTTGTACAAGCTCGTATGCAGATTTACATGTGATTTTTATGTTCACTGTTCTATAACTAATCCATATTTTGTATCATTACTTGTATAATATATAAAAAGTTAAGTATATTTAAACGTCACAGCATTCATTGCATGTTTTTACATAAACATGCCAGTTATAAAATCCTTAAATAATAATGTCGAACTGGTTTTTACATATCTACATGTTTTCTTAAGATATATAATTGTACAAATATTCATCATGCACGCATAGGTTTTTCCCTTAATTATTAAACTTTTTTTTTTTAAGGGGTTGCAAAAATATACCAAAATATCGCATATTATTAAGTTTGTCGTTTGAAAAAAACTTTTTTTTTAAATAATCAATTGTTATCTATCCTACAATAAATTATTGTGCACTTCATTGATATTTTTCATTGAATAGTGCTAAAAAAACATGATTTTTGCATATTTGTAAGCAAAATTCATAATGTAATAATTGTATGTGTGTACGTTATGCGAACTTGTTCCTTAACATTCCGCTCTCACTAGTAACCTTTAAAACAAGGGATTCACGGTTATTTTTAATACACACAGGTCAGTCTTATAGGGTACTGCGTTTACTACGGAGATCTTTATAGAATTATCAACGGATACGATGACTGTGCTAACGTGTGCGGGAGACTTAACATGGACCAGATCGACCCGAGAAGTAGCTGCAAAAGGGAAGACATGACGGAGAAAAGGTAAATAATTTGTTATTTGATGTAAGTTAATAATAACAATCTGATAATTTATTGAGTGACATTTATGTGAAAAATCACATCAGGGTGCTGCGCAATCTACGTATACGAACAGAAAAATTTCACGAAAATTCAAAGAACGATAAATTGATTTTGTGTCTTGTACTAATAACGATTTTGATACTTTACATGTCATAATATACGTGGTTAGACGGATTATGATATCGTGTATCGATTGCTTTTATTGTTTCGCATCGAATTGCAGTTCCATGCATTTTCCTTTATTTTTTAGATTACTGGTAATTAGCGCTGCTGGTCAAATTAAAACTGAAAATAATCAACTTCACAGAGCTTGTGTGGACAAATGTGACGATGTTTCATTGTAAGTAGTAAAGTGCATGCTGCAAATACATTATATTTTATATGTTCATTTCATTTACTTATGTTATTATTTCGTTTTTATATCAACACGCGATTTGCCAATACTTGGAAATTGTTTTTACTTTTATGTATAAATAATAAGTGAATCACCAAAGTGAAAATGTATGAAAAACATAATTTATGAATGATTTTGAAACGGAATATTTTTAACGTGACATGATTAACATGCAAATTATGAGCGTGCGCTATCACGTGACCCGCGACCACTTCTTCGTACAATCGTAATCCTCGATTTTCTCACTGGAATTCAACACTAAGGCAATGATTTTTTCACACGTAAAAACGACTAGATCGACCTAAAGATATTGACCAGAAGCTTCATTGTATCATCTTGTTTTTAAATTAATTTATTTGTCTCATTCGACAAATGGAATGTAAAAAAAAATAGTTGAATGATTTTAAAAAATCATTGCTCTAGTGCTACATTCCAGGGAGAAAATCAAGGACTACAATTGTATGGAGAAACACACGATACAATGTACAAAAATTAAACAAAGTAATTTATTTTTCAGCAGAGAGTTTTTCAATCGTTGTGTTCCTAAAAAAAGTGAAAAAATTATAAACACATTTTTCTCTAAAACTGGAATATCGAATTTTTTCGAAGAAGTTACGGAGGATTTACATCTTTGTTGGAGAGAAATTGTGTATTTGTGTCTTATTGCATTTGGTAAGTAAAGCATTTTATATAGGTATAATCAAAGTTTGGGTTTAAATCGTTGAAAACGGGAGTGGGTAACAGTACATATTTTTTTAATTTCAGTATTTTCCGTTATAATTCTAATACTCTTCCGTTTTGTGGTGGGATTCGTAATATGGCTAGTACTAATAGGTGTAGCACTCACCACAATCATTGGAACTATATTCCTTTGGTAAGTATTTAATAAAATATTCACTTATTATTATTTCACTTATTTAATACTGAAATGTTTTTTATGTATGGGATTTTTTTTTAAATGCCTAGATGTAGCTTTGGAAAAATCGTATTTGGACGGTGTTCCGCGATAGTCATTTAAGCACCAAATTACACTTTGGCTTTAAACGCATACGGGGTCTAAGCTTGTACAAGAATCAATTAAAATTATTTTTATTCATTTTAGAACCTTCATTAGGTATTTTTCACTTAAAGAATCCAAATTACATGTTTGTCTAGGAAACTTAAACATGGGAGAAAATCATTATTCATTTTAAATGCTTAGTTTTTTTTACATTAATAATTAATATCAATAGAATAATAAGTATATTTACGTGATAATAAATTTAAGAAAAATATATTTGCTGTTAAGCATTTTGCGTGCTCATAAAATTTAAGGCGTTGGCTGCACGATGCCTTTCTTAAATGAAACGAAGCACATTGATCAGTATCAGATATCAGGTATAACGCACCTTTAGGACGAAAACGACCTAATTCAAAATACCAATTTTTCGGAAATTCTCAGTAAAAGCAAGTAAACACCATCGTATTTGTTCATTTCGATTTCTTCTTATTTTTTATAGAAAATTATGTACCTTTCTGTGTTAAAATAAAATGAATACTAAATGATGTATAATGTTCTTTTTTCAGTCTTTTATGATGATATATCATCACAACCTTTTTTTAAATTAGGTCTTTTTCGTCCTAAAGGTGCGATAAATAATAATTTTAAAAAAAAAAACTCTTTCGAAGTCTTAAGTCAAAGTTACAGTAATTCGGGAAAAAATGTATACCTATGAAGATTATGTTACGCAATTAATAGATGATTTACACATAAAAACTTTTATACATGATATCTTGAACTGGCGCTAAGTCCGATCGTCTTGCCTTCATGAGACAAATTATCTAGATTTACCGCAATTGGTGTTCTAATGCAGTGCCCTATGCACCATTGGGTGCGGATTAGGAAAAATAGTCGTAGTAGTATTTGAATTGGTAACCGAAGGTTTTATTGCGCCTGCATATTGCAACAAACAAGCCCTTATACATGGACTTGTGATATTTTCTCCCAGGGTAACGTGGGCTGGCGAGAGGCGGGAGCTGAACAAGATGGAGGAGGGGTCGCGGGACGAGGTAAGCAAGCGGCGCGCCCACAGCTACCTGGCGTACTCCGTGCTGGCCAGCGTGGTCACGGCCGCCATCTTGCTGGTTCTGCTGGTCATGAGGAAGAGGATCCAGCTCGTCATACAGCTCTTTCGAGAGGCGGGGAAAGCCATCACCAGCATGCCATTACTGCTGTTTGAGCCCGTCTTGGTAATCACATCTACCTTACATCTACTCTACAGCTCAAATGTCTTTAAACAATACTCATGTATTTGTGTTTTCATGTGGCTCATTCCGTTTTTCTATTAAGTAGTTTTTGATTGTTTAGATTATGAATCATTTCTGTTTGCAGACTTTTTCAGCTTTGGCCGTTACAGTTGGGCTGTGGATATACCTAAGCTTGTGGGTGGAAAGTGCTGGATTTATTACTCTTGAGACCAACCAAAGCTTTCACTACCGAAAGGATGTGACCATGAAAGTAAATTACTCAAATCCTTATTACATATTTAATTAATTAATGTTATTAGTTTGTTTCTTTTATTTGAAATTTGAATGTTTTAATTTCAGGTTTGCAGATGGTATAACCTGTTTGCTTTATTTTGGTTTACACAATTTATAATTGGGTGTCAGCACATGATTATAGCTGGAGCTGTGGCTACATGGTTCTTTACACGGTAATTCTATTAATACTTTTACAACAGTGCCCCATGCACCAAATTTCAGAATTGAAAAGACTACAGACTACTATAATATTGTAAGAAACTAGCAACATTAAGGTTTGCCAATTAGTATAGACGGGATTAAAATATATTTTCTTTACAGAAACCAAAAAAACATGTCATCGCCAATACTGAAAAGTTTCTACATTTTGGTGACATTCCACTTGGGAACTGTGGCACTGGGTTCATTATTGATTGCAATTGTACAAATGCTTAGAACTATTTTAACAATCATACAGAAAAAACTAAAGGGATCAACGAACAGAGTGGCAGAATGTATACTGAAATGTTGCCAGTGCTGTCTCTACTGCTTTGAGAAATTTCTACAGTATCTATCAAGAAATGCGTACATTGAAACAGGTAAGTGTCCACCGTGAATAGGTATATAGAAATCTGATTTAGTTACAAAGCTTCCAATTAATTTATTTTTAGTCAGATTTTTTCTAATTACCTTAATATAACTAAACTTTTCATGGCATAAACAAACTACTTATTTCTTATCCTTCGTGATCCAATTTTTTTTTTTTACAAGATACATTTTTTTTTCATTCTCATTTCATCATTTTGCTACTAGTAGGCCTTGGCTACTGGCCTCAAATTTTACCATAGCATCTACAGTTCTACAGTAAAAATTATCAGAAATACCATAAATTAATTGGTAATTCAATAAACACGTTACGCTCACCTTGAGTGATAATTTATAGTACAGCCACTCCCCAGGACTATTTTGTACAGTTGCTAACGATAGGGAGTGGTAATTACATCATGGGGGATGTATCAACATAAATATTCACTAACCTGAGGGAAGGGCACCACAATATTATAATTGTTTTAATCGTGATAATTAAGGTGTGCTGTTTTTTGTTACAATAAACCTGGACCTAATTTCAGGTGTGGCACTTGTTTTTACAAATTTTAACTTGCTACAAATTCATACCAGGTTGCTAGGTATTCAATTTCCAAAATAAGTGTACTGTATATTTATGTTTTATTCCTTTTAAAATTACAAAAAAACTCAATAATAAACTTAGGAATGCCATTGCTATTCTTTAATATATACATACTGGTACAGAGTAAAACGAATTGCCAACACACTTATCTATGATTATACAAAAAAATTAACACAAATGTTGTTAAAAACAAAAGAATACAAACCGACAAATTGTCAGCAGTGGATGTCCAAATTCGATCCAACAAAATAACGATTCTGGTTTAAATTTTTCAAAATTCAAATTCATACTCCAAAACTCCGATGAAATTAACAAGGTATTTAATATAGGCCTTTTCCTTTCAGCTATATTCGGCTACAGTTTCTGCCAAGCAGGACGAAAGGCCTTCGGGCTATTAGCAAACAACGCTCTCAGAGTTGCAGCAATCAATTCAGTTGGTGATTTTATTCTATTTTTGGGAAAAGCATTAGTTGTTATGGCCACAGTTCTTATCGGCATCGAACTTGTACAGGTACTTGATTTTTCAGTTTTAAATATTATGCCATTAACCAGCCCAGAGAAACACAATATAAAATGTCCATCAAAAAAGCATCTTACACATGGCATAACAACTAAAAACATAATCTCCATTGTACAGGTAAATTGATATACCTATAAATATTGATATGATATAATCAGTATAATTATCAAATTTAAATCTCATTCTTGTAAACAGATTGTATTCGCAAGTTCGCTGTGAGTAAATGTTTTCATTGTGAGTTATTACGAGTTATTTTTCAGAAAAAAGAAGGCGTGCAACACGTGTGGGTCCCCCTAAGTATCGCAGGAGTGGTGGCATATCTCACATCGCATTGTTTTATGACAGTGTATGAGGTAACTACCTATATAAGTTAACAGTTTTTTTTTTTAATTCAGGTTTTTTAAATAAATTATGCAATGGCCAATTTTTTCATATCATCCACGGACAGTTTAACTGAAATTTAACAACATTTACAGATGGCTATTGATACAATTTTCCTGTGCTTCTGTGAGGATTGTGAGAGGAACGACGGTATCGGGAGACCATATTACATGAGCAGAGGTTTGATGGAGTTCGTACAGAATAGTAAGAAAGCTTTGGAAGTACTCGATGACTCAGAGAAACCAAAGGAAGCATGGGGGCCACCTAAAACTATTTCAGAGACTATTAGTTAATGAAATACTTTTAAAGAAGAACATTATTCTTGTCATTTTGCAGTAACTGTGGCTGTGGTTAGACTTATTTAAGTATAATTACGTGTTAGTTTCATAACTTCATTTTATTTAATAATATTTTATGGTCAAAGATATCATTTTTATAGTTAACATTCCAGCAGTTTTAGTAAAAGTATTCAGTTTTGAAAAAGACATTTGACTGTGGAGCTGACAGCATTTACTTATTTCCGGCATGAGCAAATTGCAGTATATAAATCATTAAAATTGATCAATTTGTATATTCTAATGTACACAAGGGACCATTTTTTAGAAAATGAAACAGTATATTATTGTATACACCCAAAGAACCCAAATTCGGAAAGTCAGTTTCCTGACCATTGTACCACAGGGTTTGCTAAAACTCCCAAATTTATGCAGGGTTATCAGTTGTTTTTATGTTGGTTATTTTAATGCATCATTGTTTTTAAATATAACTAAATAAAAAGAACAACCATAAAGAACTGTTTGTTAACAAGTTCTTCAGAGAAAGCCTAACACAATTTACGAATCGAGATCTCCCGTTTAAAAATTCTGTGGGACAAAACACTAAGTTTTTCTTATACCAAGCAACTAGTTACACCAGGTATAGTTACGCGAGTGTTGAAACTTGGAATAAGATATATTACTACCCTTTTTATTGATTTTAAAATCGGTTTGACTAAACTGTCAGGTAGATTAAAAGAGGATCAAGTAATTACTTTTTTGAAGTACCTAGTTGATTTAATAAGTATGCAATAAAATGAGATAAATAAATAAAACAAATTAGATTCCATACATTTTGTGTATTGGAGTTAAGATTATAAATTCAACAGTACACCAAACATAATAAGCACATGATTACAATATTATGAATATTACAATATTGGTGAGAGAATATTATGTGCAAGGCCAGCTTGCTTCTTACTTTATACTCTATACACTTTACACCTATATACAAATATTTTATTCAATTAATTACACCAAGAAAAAACACTCAAATAATTTACATTCATGTTGCACATTTATCAATCTATACATACATTTACTATTATTCACATAAACAATAACTTTTGGATACTTACTAAAAAGTATTATCATTAAATATTATGACAGTGTTGTGTTGCTTTACCAAACAAGCAATAAAATCAGAGAAATCAAATTGCGACATTAAAAAATAAAATATTATATTTTTCCTGTTACATTCTTATTTGTAAATACTTAATTACACGAAGACTGGTCCTAAAAATGATCTATTTGACCGCATAAAATTAAGTTTTTATATGTAATAAAGTACTATATTTCGATTTATTTATTGCTCATAGTTAGATGTTAATATTACTTTTTATGTTGTAACATTGAAAACTACAATAACATTTTCCTCAAGTTTGGTAAAGCTTTATTGATCTACGACCTACATTACCTATGCTGGTTTAACACAAAGGACTACCACAGTACTAGGACTATACAAATATATTGGACAGTGTGCTTATTGGACGTCTCTACTTGGTATCCATCTACCCGGACCAGAAATCCTTTTCCCAGGTGTCTTTTATACAATATTCATATTAAAAAGTAAAAAATTATGTCTCTTTGTTTTTTAGTAGTTTGTTTATTACGAAGATTGGAACACCAAGGTAGAATGAATCGAGTTTAATGTGTATAAATATATTTTTATAAAATCTGTACTATTCACAAGCACCTGAATAATAAAAATGATAGTGTATTTTTAAATTTGTGCACTATAATAAAACACGAATCTCCATTGTTTAAACCTCTAAATCTCACTTTGTTTTTGTAAGGATTTTTATTAAAATTGGTGTACATACTGTAGTAGTATTATGGCATATAGATAACTTACAAATTATATTTATTTAAAGTGTTGATATAATTTTCCAGCATTTTATGTAGTTTACCATAGATTTATTTATATTTTACTCTTTACTCATAATCAATAATAAACATATTTTTTAAAACAACAAAAACAGTTTTACTTTATATTATAAATGAAGATATTTTGGTACATCAAAAGTATTAAAGGTGAGACATTTTATCAATACAAAATTTTATCCAGACTGAGCAAACACTTAAATATAATTTGATACCATTGGAATTACAAACTATGTAACATAATAATATGCTGTTATGAGAAAAATCACAAAATATATTCAATTAATTGATTTGTATACATACGCCCCCAAAAAAATTATGTAATATATTTTTAGTGTTAGTTAAATAAATTTCGCAATTACCAAGTCTCACTTATTATGAAAGTTTTATTTCAGTAATAAATATTATATTGTATACTGAAGTAAATCAACAACTACGCAAAAAAGTACATTTAAACAAAGGACTACTTTTAGTGGAAGGATACACAGCTAAAATACGCTAATCAACATTCCCATTTTCATTTTTTATGTTTTTTTAAAATCCAGAAGCAAGCATATTCAGCTGAGTAGCGTTCGTTTAAAATTATTGTGTGTAAAATACAAAATTTATGACTATAAAACAATAATCATTTAGTTTTTACAATGAGGACTATGTCTTTGAATTTAAAAAAAATTATTAATTACCTACATACCATTCAAAGTTTAATTATTACGAGTACAACATGTGATGTGACAAGA
This sequence comes from Micrasema minimum, assembly GCA_022494985.1. NCBI lineage: Eukaryota > Metazoa > Arthropoda > Insecta > Trichoptera > Brachycentridae > Micrasema > Micrasema minimum. Next base: position 82,482 of record JAGVSP010000978.1, read on the forward strand.
TGTACATTGAGGTACCTAGGTATATAATTGTTTTTAAACTATTTAGTTTATTATGTATCATATAAAAAATAGGTTTTGTACTCGCTAGAATACAATACTTCAACATGATAATATTCGATATTATAATGCATTTAGTGTATTACAAAAGGCAGTGTTCAGCGATAGGGGCTTTTGTACTTCAATACATGGGTTATTAAGTTATTAGGAATATTTTAATTCTCTCTAATAATTATATAATACTTATGAATGATTAGACACAGAATGTTCACAATATAATATAAGTTTACAATTTGAATTAATCTAACAATCACAATAATAAGTTCAGAAAACTTCTTCACACGTATTATATTATGATCTACATCACAAAATTCTCCAACCTTTAAAATTAGCATGGGTGCAATATAAGTTGATTTATATAAAATAATTCAGCTAACAAATTCGGTATGTCTATGCTGCCTGTGTTATTTATATTTTATTAATTTCAGGCAGGCAAAGATAATAATTTGTTTAGAAATTGAAATCTGATAAATTATTCTTATTCCATAATAGATTATTGAGATTTTATTAAGGTTCAGTTTTTTTTTAATGTCGACAAATTTAGAGGGGTATTTTTATGACTAATAATGTCCTGTATAAATAAGTACAACCATAATTCACACGAATTTGTCCATTATTTCTATTTAAACCCTTCACTTCCTGCTTTTTCAATACTTCAAGCAAAATATATTATAGTGTGAGTGTTATTTGTATAAATATAGGAAAAGGAATAGAAAATTAAATATTTCCAGATTTATATTTACTAAACATATTGTAGAAAAGTAAATAATTTGCTTTTATGTCAAAAAAGACGGGATAAATTCTGTCAAACTTTATGTTTAACAAAACGCGAGACAACCGACTTCAGTTGACTTTATTTATTTATTATTAACTGGAAAACTAAAGTTAAAAACTAGTTGTCAATAAATTTTACCCTGGTGGTAGATTTATGAACAAAATTGTTGAAGCCAGAATGTAGACTTGTACTGCTGGGCCAGTGATTAAAATTATTAGAAAGACGTGGAAAATCATTTGTTCATTTGTTGCAGAAGATTGCCTAGGGGGAGTGTATGGCTAAATTTGTATCGGAAAACTTAACTTTTATGTATGAAAAGGATTCTGACAAATAATGCCAAATAATACAAAATAATAAAAAATAGAAAATTATTCACTAAAAAATTTTTTTTTCCAAATTCAATACATATTCAAATTAGTAGGTACCAACTTATTATTATGTGTGAACCAAATTTTGGATGTTTACTTTACATTTTAACTGCATAAACTTATAAATAAAAGTAGAATTATTATTGTACAATATTATTTTGTAAACTGGTTGACAAAACAAATTAAAAAATAAACAACATTAAAATACAATTTGACATCTCAACAGAGATGAAACCATTTTGAATTTCTAGGATCGATGTTTCATAATATACCTTTTTCTTTTATATAATAAACTTAAAACTCACATTTTTGCTAGATAAATATTTTGTTATTTGATTTATTTGCGCTTACAGAATATCACAATCAATTAGTCACAAATAACAAAAAATATATATTCTTAGAAGATTCATTTTACCGAGTAAAAAAAATTTGTTTGAGCTACAACTAAGTTTATTATGTATTTAGTATGTGGATCTTTTAAACAATAAAATATTCATACTAGGTTAAAAAAAAAAAACACGTACAAAAACACAATGAGTAGAAAACCACATAAAAAGAAAGTATGGCAGATTTTATTGGACCACTTGAACATTACAAAATGTGAGTAACAGGTTTTGTGATTAATCCAATTTGGATTGATTGGTAATATCTTCCTGTACTAATTATTTTCGAATTAAAATTTATTATTCAAACTCAAATTAATTACTCAACACCAAAATAAACACTTTTAATGCACTAAGTGATCAAATAACACTGGAACAGTTATACAGGAAAGCACAAATACACAAATTATGCTAACAAATTAAAGAGATTATAAGATTTAAGCACACTTCATACAAAACAGAAAACTGTACACTTTCTTGTGCAGTTTGCAAACTGTCCCCCATAAAGCGAAAACTGAATGGAATATTAAATGGTCGGCGCGATGTTGGGCTGACCTGAACGTTTTTTTTATGTAAATATTGAAATATTTATTGCTTTTAAAAATATAAGCTATATTAACAATTTTCTGTGTCCAAACACACGATAATAACTTACGATTACGCTTAAAAATATATACATATTTAGCCTGTCTTTTGACAGACTGTACAGTTTTCTGAACAAGTAACTGTACAGTTTTCGGTCCCGTATAAAGTGGGCGCACTAAAAAAAAAAATATACCCATGTAAATAATTTTCTACAACATGTTAAAATTTCATATTTATTATACGCTCAAAAATCTCAATTAGTAATTTCCTTTCAAATTGCACAAATTATACTTAATAATGAAAACACAAATTTTTATATTTTTTTAAATTGTAGGCGTAAATAAAAATGTACCAGAGGACATAGAAAACTGATGATTAATTTTTTAATTGCACCCACACATTTGTATAAAATATATAATTATTGAAGGAAAACTTCTTATGACTTTCATTTAGGTACAAAAATAGCAATATAAAAGACATAAAATTAGTAGCATTTTAAGGCTTACTATGGCAAATCAACATTGAAATTAGAATCAAGGAAATATGGCGGCCTCCGTGGAGTAATGACTAAGATGCTGGAATTACGACACAGAGGTTCCGGGTTCGATTCCCGGTGAGAACACGGAAATCAAGAGATTTTTCTTCGGTGTTTGTGAAGTATTTTTCCTCTGTTATTTGGCCTGCCTATTAAGGAGATTTAAAAGATAGAAATAACATCGGAAAAATACCACATTACAAACCAATCTATAAGTAGACATTTATTTTAATGTTTTAAAAAATATAATTGGACTACACACATATATGTCAAAAAAAATAATCAACAATAGACTTTTTTAAAACCAAATAGTGTTTTAAAAAACAGATAAAATCAAGGTAATAATTTTTTTTAAATATAATGACATTGATTACAAAACAATAAGATTAGAATATTTTTGCCTTATTTGTGGTTTTAAAAAACATAAAAAAATTCGTATAAAATAAAAAGTGTTCAGATTTAATTAATATTTACAGATATGCAATTATATTTAACGGTAGTTAGTTGTCTCTAAATCAAAATCTTATTTAAAATTAGTCACCTGTAGTAAAACTTTACAATTGATTAAAAGTAAAAAAAAACTGAGGCAGTGGTGCAATACATATTTGGACTTTGTATCTTAACAACAAATATAGTGTTCATTTTGTAGAAGAGATTGGTGATTGGTAAAAGAATGATAAGTCTTTAGAATATAAATATGTATATAAATAATCATCTTACTATATGACTACACTCTTTTACCACAACGCTCAATAGGAATGTCCAGAAATTTAACTCCACTTTCTTATAGTTTAAGACTATAACTTTAAGAAAAGAAATCTTCAGACAAGCGACTTAGGGGAAACTTTACAGTAGGAATAGGAATACTGACAATAAGATAATTATACAAGCGTAATAGCAGCATATAAAGCATCGGATCGAGAAGTCTTAAATCTCAATATGTACACGATATCGTCAAATATTATTGTTAAATTCGGCTCCAAACAATAAATATCCTTATACTTCACATACAGTAAAACAAATTATGTACACAGAAAAATGTTTATAGGGTTCTTATCGACGGTATCGGTAGTAGGGGCTAAAGAAACCTCTTAAATCAAATTTATTAACATCTAATCAGTCATAATCGTCCAGAGATAATAACAGAACGGGGTAGACACTCCGCCTTCCGATATCGAGGGCTTCTTCTCAATACTGCGTGTTTAGAAGGATAGCCGCAGTATAAGTAATAAAATTTGGCACCATCCAAAAAATTGATTACGCTAAATTTTACGTCACCGTTAAATAGAAAGATTTGTTTCGTATTTATAAAGTACGACTATAATAAATATTATATACTCTCACATACTCGGTAACAAAAAACCCATTATAAATATTTGACAGTAATTAACACGTCTGTAAATTTTATCTACGAAGAGAGCCGGTCACCAGTCAACACAGACCGCAACATTGCTGAGAGTGGAGACGGCATACGGTGAAGGGGGCGCCGCCCGCTGCCAGCAGCGAGATCCGCGCCCGCTGCCCCTCCACCACCAGCGGCCGCTCGCGGCACAGCTCGTTCACCAGCAGCAGGCTGGAGGCCCCCGCGGAGGCGATCTTGTCCCGCACGATGCTCCCGCACGACTGGGCCTTGTAAAGGCGCCCGCGCCCCAACAGCCCCGGTGGCCAAAGCTTTTTGTGCACCTGGAAGTATCGACTCAGTAGACGCGTTTTTTTAAACCCCCGCTTCTCTGTGGTAACAACCTTGTGGCAATTCTCCTTCTCTTCAGTCCTTGCCACGGGACGAGGAGGCGAACTTAAAAAACGAAGAGCGGCTGATTCTTTAGGAGCTGCTGACTTGACGGTATCTTTTTTCGCATCGGAGTCGGGTTGAGCGGGACGTCTTCCGAAAAAGCGACCCGGATGGAAAAATCCCCGAGAGCGAGGAGCTGGTTGTTGAGCCGCGGGAACAGCGTCTGCTTCTTGTACTTCGGTGATGCGGTTGAGAGATTGACTTTCACGTAGACGGGTCTCCCCCGCCCGACGGCCCCCGCGGTGGCGCCGGCTCAAGCTTCCCCCACCCCCTCCGCCCCCGCCGCCGCCGCCCCCATCTCCTCTGCGGTTGTCACCCCCGCCACCACTCCCCCCGCCGTGCGCAGCCACCTGCCCGCCTCCTCCAGAGCCGCCTCGCCCCCCAGCGGCCCCCTGTTCCTGGGAATCGCTGGAGTCATCATGCGAGTCCCTCCTCTGAGAGATTGGTTTGTGGGTTGGTGTGTTAAGGTGTTTGGGTGGACGTTTCTTGCGGCCCTCGGAATCCTCATCGGAAGCATCGGAGGAGCTGCAGCTTGCTGTGCGGTGACTCTTGTGATACTTAGTTCTCCTCTGTGCATAAATATTGCCTTTTGAGACATCTTCAGCTTCTTTGTTGTGCTTAGCGAGTAAGGAACTATCATCTATGGAGTGTTTCAAGGGTCTAATAGGGGATGGCATTGTTTTGTAAATTGGAGGTACAGGATCCGGTATATGGGTGCTACCCCGGATAGGAATAGTAATTGTGGATGCTTCTTTTATAGACGTTGTTATAGGGGTATCATCTTCACAGAGTAGCGGTAAAGGGCTCTTCAAAGTGTCTCCTCTTGGCAAGTTGGCCGGTGTTTTAACGATCCTAGGAATGGAATAGGCAGTTGGTGCAGAATTGGTATTGATGGAAACTCCAGATTCGACAGCCGATTTCGGTCGGCCGTGCTCTCCGTAGCAGTTATTTTTCTTTCCGAAAGATGACATCCATCCCATGGTGGTACCCATCCCAGCATTGCCAAGTCTCATTCTTGTATTTTCATCATCCAAATTAACCTTTGAAAGAAGTGAAACATTATTAAAATGATTATTTCCATAATAAAAATCTCGAATCTCGTCCAGGCATTTTTTTGGATAGAGTCTGTCCATTTCTGGTGATTTTTAATTAGTTGCTTGATCATTTTGTAAAAATTTGAATTTTTGTGTATGGATTCCTACATTACAAAAGAGTCAAATAACACATATTAAAACTTTTTACCTTTTTTCATACTCTGATTACGACCATTTTTGTTTAAATTTTTTGGAGGTGTGTAGGTACATGAACATACTGCAAATGCAAATTATAAATAATAAAAAAAATAAACTCTGAGATTTGCTTACTTTGCGAGTTGTGATTTTTCAAAAACCATTTTTTTTTTTTTATCTATCTTATTTCATATGCTTAGGGAAATGGTCGATGAGTATCTGTGTCCCAATTTTATTGTTTTGTATATTGTACCGTATACCTACAGACTGATTTACGGAATAGGTTAACCTATCATGTAAGTTTTTGGGCATTTTAATCAAATACATCATGTTCTAAGCATCTATGTTTGTAGCAGAGTGTGTTACCTTAGTGATGGCTGTAGCGAGGTTAGCAGCGTCACAAGTATCCTGGGGGCGCTCCTGAAGTGCCAGCAGGTGGAGGCGGCCCTCGGAGCGGGAGCCCCGCCTCCCGGGACCTTCCTCGTCGTCCTCTTCCTCCCGCACTATGCTGCACTTTCTCGCTCTCTGTAATCAGAACCAACTCATGTAGCTTTTGCGCAAGTCTGAGATGTCAATTATTTAAGAAGACACGTGGTCACACAGTCTGTCACCTTTCATACGATCATAGATAGTATTCCCAGATTTCTCCTGGGAATTTAGCGCTAGAGTAATTATTACATAAACATCGTCCAGAAGTATGTTCATATCATCTGAACTTTTGTATTGTATTTATCTTTTAAGAAATAATTTACCAAAAAAATAAGTCAATCCAATATGTTTCTGGTTAATATGTAAAAAAAAATGTGTGAAAAATCATTGCTCCATTGCTAGATTCCAGGGAGACAATTGAGGATTACAATTTTCGAGAAACAGAGTGGGCCACGTGACCATGAGTCCTCGTAAATAAGCACTGTAAACTAAAAATTATATTAAAAAAAACAACATGAAGGATTCTGGCTCCTAAAAAAGTTTTCTTTTAAGAGAAAATTATAAACGCCTATAGTCATTCAAAGTGCCCATATGCAGCTAGTTTTTTAAATTTGATGTAAGCGAAGTGGGTTTTATATTACTGTAAACAATAAACACATTAGGAATTAAAACAACCTAATTTAAAAATATCTCGAAATGAGATATCATCATAAAAAGATCAATAAAAATGACATAATTCCATATTTAAGAATGTAATGTTTAATGATCGATAAATACATAGGTCTTTAAAAGAACACGAAGAAATCGACCAAAGAATACAGGGCTGTCAATATTCACTTCATTTTTTTCAAAAATTGACCGTTTCAAATTTCTAAATGTGTGAATAGTTTAGTTTTGGAAATAGAAATAAAACCGTATATTTTCTTACCTGGGGCATGTCCGTTGGAGTTCTGGGAACAGAGAGGAGCAGCCCCTGGGAGGGGGGCGCCAGCAGCTTGGGGCCTCCGGCTAGGGCGCCCGTCCTGCTGTCGCCCCCCGCCCCGGGGAGGGGCCGCTTGGGCCCCCCGCTGGGGCTGAGCCCCACGCTAAGGACCTCTGGTCTGCAGGGGACACTCTGCTCTAGTCTGGAAAAAAATTCATTCCAAAGTTAGTACCTACTGATTACAAGTAACTTTTTGTACCAAAAGATATGAGGAAAATTCCAGCAGTGGAAAAAAAAATTGTACCAAACGAAAATTTTAAAAACAAGTTTACTCTTAAGACAAAACTTTAATAAAATACACCCAAGAATTCATATAAATTGTTAATCATTCCAAAAACTTGCAAAGTGATGTAACATGTTACAAAGGCACGACGCAAACAATAAGTACGATATTTCTATAAACACTAAAAAAAGTTTGAAATGTAAAATGTGATATGCACTTTTAAAAAAAATATACCAGTAGTCAATTTATTGTATAAACTCTGATAGTGCTTTATTTTTATCTGTGTTGATAGCCAGTAGACTGAAGAATAGATTTATCTGATAAAAAATTCCTGAATATAATTGTGTACCTGTGAGCTCTAAGTTTCCTCTCCGCCAGCAGATAGTAGGTGGCGGTCACGTGATTGTACTCGTCACTGTCCAGCGCCTCCAGGATCTGCTCCTTGCTGGCGATCTGGCCGTTGACCATCTTCTGCACCACGAAGGAGTGGTCCTCCTCGCTGAGCTGCTGGCGGGAGACCAGGGGCAGCGAGTCCTCCAGGGGGGCCTTGCTGTCTCCGGAGCGGACCCACGGGTCGCCAGATATCTGCGACAGGGTCGCACGCTTCTCTGGCTGCCGAACCAGCATTCTTCCGATGAGCCTGTTTGAGAATTTAATAATAATAATATATTAGAAGTATATATTTAAAAAATATTCATTTGTTCCGCTTCTTTTTAAAAAATATTTGCAGTTTGGGAAAAAGTCTCTAACTCTAGTTTGAGAATTTATTTATTTGCATTTTTTTTTTTTTATCTTACATGATAATGTACATACAAAAGTCATTTTCTCCACATATTTATTAATCTAGATAATACCATATCACAGTTGCAGTTAAATCAGGGGTATGCTAGACTCCTACCAATAAGACTCTAAAAATGTAGTTTTTTTAATAGTTCGACAACTGGTCTTTTTACATTCTCTATTTTTTATTTCAATTTGTTCAATCAAAAATGTTTCACAAAAACATGTTTTAAGTACGAGTAGGTATATGCGGATTATTTCTATGCTTTTACAATAAATTTGTTGAAAAATTAAACTGAATAGAGGGTTTTTACTACTATAACTGAATTCACAAATTTATTTAAAGCACCTAATAGAAGGCTTGGGGTTCCAATGCAGTGCCCTTTGCACCATCAGGTGTGGATAAAGAAAAGAGAGAAATAGAAAAACACATCTTGAGAAAAATAAAAAATTAAAACAGTATATTTTTAGCGAAATCTTAAGAAAATTGTGAATTTAATTATCATCATAATTTTTTTTACAGATGAATAAAGTGGTGGTTTTTTTTATAAAATCAAAACATGAAATTGAGAGATTTAAAACGTTGGTTTTCACTCACGTTTTACATTCATTGGAGACATGTTGCGGTATCGTATACTTGCAGTCCATTATCATAGTTAGAGTTTCGCTATCGTTGGCTTCGTGGAACGGGGCGTGCCCGCACACCAGCATGTACAGGATCACCCCCAGGGACCACACGTCCACTGCGGGGGCGTCGTACGAGTCTCCCAGCAGGATCTCAGGAGCGGAGTACGCTAAGCTGCCACAAGACGTCTCCAGCTTCTGACCGGGGCAAAACTTGTTGCTAAACCCAAAGTCAGTCAGTTTTACGATACCGAGTTTCTCAAAAAACACAACATTTTCTGGTTTCAGATCTCTATGAACAACGTGTAACCTGAAATGAAAGTTAGAACTTATGTTATGCGTGTGTTTAGTGTTTGCAGCTTGTGTCTGTAATAAAAAGTAAACAAAATCAAATCTCAGGCAGGTATTCAAAATTTGATGAAATGATGTTCATTAAATAATATTATATCATTTTTTAGTACTGTTGGGTGATTGGCCTTGCTCAGACGGCCAAACTAAATTATCATGCCTCCCGAGAGCCTTAACCATGCTTGCCTATTTTACAAGGCATCAGGTTCTCGGCGTCCTGGTCGTCCACTCGTCGGCAGTTTGCCTCAGAGCTGCGTCCACTCGTCGGCAGTTTGCCTCAGAGCTGCGGGACGTGGACTTGACTTGGGAGGATGCACGGGAGCTAGTGGCCGATCGCTTGGTCTAAAGGCAGTTTGTTGATTCCATATGCTCCACATAGGGAGCGGATATGGTATGATAATGATGATGAAGCTTAGCATTTTACAAGTAAAAAATTTTTGTTGCATGCAAAACAAATATGATTATACTGAAACTAACCACATGACAGATTCAAATACCTCCATAACCTGTCGCAATAAACATGTGCAAATGTGTAGATGCTTTACAGATAATGCACCTCATAACTTTTCTGCCATTTGTAAATATTATTTAAAACATTAATTTAGCTGAAATTATAATAAAGTAGTACAGTAGTCTAATTAATACCTGTGACAATATGAGATTGCTCGAACTATTTGTATAAAGTATTCCCTAGCAAGATTTTCCGACAGTCCTGATTCATGCCTCATGATGTAATCATACAGGTCCCCCCCGTCCCCAAGTTCCAATATCAGGTACAATTTGGTTTGGGTGTCGATCACCTCGTATAGTCGCACAACATTCGGGTGTTGGACTAATTTCATACATCGCACCTGAAACAAAATTCAATCATTTTAACAACAACATTTTGAACGTATACAAATACTTGTAGACAAATTACCGGATTATACCCATGCTGGGCTGATATCAGATATTATTAATATCTCAACAGAAACAGAGAAACTCTGGAAACGAATGTGGGTTATTTAGGCGTTTACAGGGCTTATGACCTGTCATTGGATGGGTTAAGTGGCCACTTGATGTACTACAACATTCCCCAGTCCGCCTATCATCTGACAACCATATATGACAAATTTTTAAAACTTCTATATATGTTGAGTTTGTACAGAAGTATTCACATTTGAGTTGGTTTTTTGACAGATTTTAATATATTTTCTCTCTAGTGACATCTGTTGAGAAGATGGTTAAGCATTTTTGGCAATCTAACTTTATTGGTGCAGGTAAGGCTCTATCGAGCGTTATTACTTACTAGAAGACGCCTGAAGATGTCTCTCCTCAGGCAGAGAGATTTGTATGATTTAAAAAAATTCTATTGATAGGTAATACTTCTACTTAAATTAAGATTGTATGTAGGATATACCCGTTATAAACAATGTAAAATGTTTCCTTCAGCACGGGATATCCCAGTGAGGGAACATTATTTTTTGAATTTTTTTTAAAACCATTTGATAAATCATGTAAAAATTCTATAAAATTAATCTGAAATGATCTTAGGAACCTAAGATCACCCATCTTTGATTCTAAGCAGGTGGTCAGGGCAATTGAGCTCCTGATGTCACTGCGACCTGCGAAGATCTGTTGTGATGATCACCCATCTTAGTGATTTTAATAATAATAATAGAAATAAATGTTGTAGATAACATTGTTTGATACTAAACCGTCACAGTCAACATGTTTTTTATTAATTATTTGTTGTACCTGGATCTTTCAAACACAGGGCTATTTTGAGCCAGAAATTGAATTAATTTAACCAAGATTTAAAAAAAAATAGAAATGTGCTAATGGAGAACAAAGTCAATCAAAACATAAGTATGTATAATGTCTAAAAAATTATGACTACATTAACACCAAAGTAATTTGAAATGACAACTTTAGGTAAATCATGTGAGCTGAGTAAATATTGTTTATTTGAAGAAAATACTATAAAAGAAGTCAATAGTAATGTGTGAATTGCGTCTTAAATAAATTATGGATAAATATAAGTAACATGTACACACACTGATATTAGAGTGCTTCGCTATAATTTGAGTACAAATAATCAAGCTTAAAGTGATAAAAAATTCTGTCAATTCTAGATAGTTTTGTTTTAGTTGGTTAAAAAAGAATAAAATTGGAGTTTTTTAATCCAAACGTTTATTATATGAATAATATATGTTTATGTAACAAATATTATAAAGATTTTTTTGTGTACATTTTAATATTTTTTTCTGCAAATTGAACAATCCAATAAAATTAAAACGAAAGTTCAATCTGTTGCTTGGTATTTGAAAGTGGTTTTACACTAAGAATTCTATATGGGTGTATTGGGTACGGCACATTATGGTTCTAAAATAAGCTTAAGAAGAAAAAAGAGAGGGTATAATAATATTTATGCATAAATTTTATCTTTATAATAGATGTGATACTAAACTGTTTTCAGAAAAAGCCTTCAAATCGGGATACACAATGAATGAATTTTGTCACAATACTGATATAGAAAACATGATCTACTATTTTTTTTATCTGCTTTATTGTTATTGTTTTTTTTTCAGTGTACCTATATATTTTTGTGTATTTTTTGTTCTTTTCTATGTACCAATGATGATGCGAAAACAATTAATATTATTATACACGGTGTAACAAAACTCGTAGCACAACCCGAAAACTGGCGAATCTACATCGTATTTGGAGACGATTTTGTAATATGACTTTTTAATCTGAGCTTGAAAAAAAATATTTTTTTCTTCCCATAAAAGTTTTCATGAGCATGGCAGATTAAGTAAAATTACACAAAATTTTATTTAAACAAGTTTTTAAATTTTGTTTTCTTTATGGATAGTATTAATTTGAACAATTTGCAAAAAAAAAAACTTCGTACTCAATTTTCTCGAAAACTAAGGGTCAAATCAAAAAAATTTACTCTACAAAATCGACTCTAAATATTATGTAGATTCGCCGGTTTCCCGCTTGTACATAGGGTTTTGTTACACCCTGTATTATAGCCCAGTTTTTATGCAACATCATCTTAAGGGGGCTTTGGTGATTATTGTCGGTCCAACGGAAAAGTGTGAGGTTTACCTCCTGGAAGAGATGCGACCGGGACACTTCATCCAGCTTCGTCTTGTCTATGACCTTCACGGCGACCTTCTCCCCCGTGAACACGTGCCTAGCGAGCTTCACCACGGCGAAGTGGCCGCTGCCCAGCGTCTCCTCCAGGTCGTACAGCCCGGCTATCTTGCCCGCCGCCGCCGCCGCCCAGCGCCGCCACGGCGCTAACGCCGCGGTGCATGACGCCGCGACGCCGACTGCCTTTGAAAATAAAAGCAATTTTAAGTACAAATATGTAGACAACTGAACAAAAACAGGCAATTATGTATCCTAAAGCTAAATGATAGGATGCAATTTACGTCACTCTAGGGCCAATGGAGTGACAAAATCCAAATACTGTAAATTGTGTCTTGTTATGTATAGGATAAATTCAATAAATAAGTCAAATAAACTTCTATACACAAATGGTAATTTTTATCTTATATATATTTGTACAAAATGTTATTAATGTAAAATGCCCTTTTATATTAGTACAAAATGTACGTTATTTCAGAAACGTAATATCTGAAAACACTTAAATCAAATATTCAGTGTAATTTAAAAATCTTCCATCAAAATCAATTTCTGTGATTGATGCGTTCTTCTATTATGGAGACTTTATACCTAAAAATACATCGCAGTTGCGTGATAGTGTTATATTCATTATAATATTTTTATACACTTTAGTATCGATTGGAGATTTCTACATAACAAAAAATAAATATTTTTCAAGTGCGTGGGCGTTTTTCACCTGTTGCATTCAATACGCGACAATTTTAATATTGAATGGCTTAATAATATAGGTTGACTCAAAATCATATTTATGGAAACGCGTGATATATTAATAAAACAATAATTAATTTTATATTTCAGTTGTTGGTTTATTATACTACGTACGAAAAAAATAATATTCTAGCGTGAAAGAACACAAAAAACGGTGCAAACATAACCGGAGTTCTATCACGAATATACGCGGCAGTGAGTAATAATTCTAAACTAAACTCGTTGTCCTTCACTGTTCTTTTTCTATCATAAAAATAAAGAGAACTGGATTCGGATTTCCGTTTTTTTTTCAGAAAATAGTTTTTAAAAATAGGCACTGATTTCGCTTTAAAAAAATGTCGCTTCACCGTCGCCGCCAACCGCCCCGCTGTCCACGCTCCCGTCAGCGTTAGCTCTCCAGTCAGCGTTAGCGTCAGAGATGTTTAAAAAATACAATACTGATAGATAAGATCTAACGCCAAAACGAATATAAAGAATTTTCCATTTAAAAAAACAAACTGCGGTCAGTCACATTGAATAAAAAAGAAACATTTATCACACACCACCTATTGTAAGTTGAAATGGTATGTAAAGCAATATAATTAGTTGTTAATATCAGTTTCAGTATGATTTAAACCTTTCGAGAGGTAGATACTAGACACGCTATCCATATTACACGATGCGGGTGTGGTACGTATTATTTACTAAGTACAATGTACACAGCATTCCGAAAATATTTCTTGCTTATCAAATATGCAGAGCATTTCAGTTTGCATCTTTGTTAGGCGGCTCGTATGACTAGTCAGCTTGGAATACAATGTCGTGTCAATCAACGTGAAGTGGCCCTACACTTAAATTTTCCCCCCTACACTCCTACACAACTCCTCCACACCGATCATGCACTGTCCATGTCCAGGGTAATGTGTGCCACACAAGTCCTTATACGAACCAATAATAGGTCCCGAGACAGAATATGACTCGACAAAATGTAGCCGAAATTTACTTTTCAATCGCGGATCTGACAAATATGGAGATACGACTCGTTGGCCGAATGTTGAGATAACAAAATTAACATAATAATCCGTTGTACGCTTATGATCTGTATTAATGGTATAGTGATACAATAGTCTGGAAAATAGTATTTAAATAGGCACTACCGTGTAATGGCTCGAAGAGTATGGCAAATTAGCTCAGAGTTCTCCGATGGATTTACATTTTGTTACGTAAACAATCGATTATTTTTTAACTCTCGAAGCTATCATAAAAAAAATATCATACGAGTAGATAGGTTTCCCCCTCGAAGCTATCAAAAAAAAAATCTCATACGAGTAGATAGGTTTTCATATTAATACTTCTTGTGTGAACCTTGGACTAAGGTTCTGAAGCGTAAGACTGATCACATCCTACCTTCCGATGCAGTGCCGATCCAGTGCCCTATACACCATTGGGTACGGATAAGGGACAGTATTAGTAGTAGAAGATTTGTAAAACTAAATTTTGTAAAATGTATATTAAAAATTAAATTAAATTTTTATTATAAAACAGTTATAAAACCAGAATAAGAATCAGTCGGTGTTTTGTAAAGGAAAAAAAATCCTTAAAGATCCTAATCTAGTTCTAATACTCTGCATAATAGTTTTTATCGTGCCGACATTTCCACTTCGATATTCGATATAATATTAATAAACACTATATAAAAGTTTTTTTATTTTCAGTATACTTTACTAGAATTTAATTATCTAATTGTGTATCAGAAAATTAAGTATTCGAGTGGGATAATCTTATTATTTTTAATACGTCAATAGAATTTCATTTCTAAATAAATAAAAATAATTACACGAATATTATGACGTGACGTTGAGGCATTGATCGATAACGCTGAAGGAATTTTTTATTCGTAGAATCTCAGTGAATAACACAATGATTGTGAAACTGTAATGATTCACGCGGTGAACTTGAGGCCAAAACTAAACTCTGGTTTACCTGGGCTACTAACCACATACAAACATATTACAATAACCATAAAAGTCAAGTAAATATAAGGTTTAAGATTGCATTAAAGACATTTCAGTAAATTGGTATTGTTGCTATTTTACTAAGCATTTATGGTGACTTAGTATTTTTATGGGAGTTACCTAAATTTGCTGTTTTACGCTAAACAAAAAATCGGTGTGCGTCGGACCACACGGTGGAAGTTATACTTCTTTGGCCATTCTCATACACCCACTCACGCACACAAACAGACAGGATATATAAATGAAATATAAGACATTTTTCAATATTATTCAATATATTTTTATATTCAATATATTATACGTGACTTCATTATTATATTATACACCTATATTAGCATTATCAGTTATTTCTTCTATAATCATTCTTTCATCTTTAAGTCATGGAGAAAAACCGAAGCCATTGCAATAGCGTATTTTCTAAAAAGATAATTCGCTAAAATGACGCGTAAGAAGTAAATATACAAAAGAAATGACAACTGTCAAAGTCAGACCAATACAAGCATCAGTGACTGTGGCGCCATTTTCTCTTAAGCGCCATTTTCTCTTAAAAATCAGCGTGACGCGGTTTCTCGACCAACATCCCACCCCAAAGTGTCTAACGGGCGCAAAGAAGTATAACTTCAAAAATGATCTTACAGTGATATTAATATTTATATCCAAGGAAACCTTATAATCAATTATGGTACACAAGAAATCCTTAGTTTAGGGTGTGAGTGTATAAAACGAGATTTAGAAAATCGCACTTTTAGGGATTTTAAATATTCAATATTTACTCCGTATTTTTTTTTTCGGAATTAGCATTACGATAGTTAAATCGTTTAAAAGAAGTCATTATGTAAAAAATCACTATTTTTCCATTTTTCATTCACTCTTAACATTAATTTTTATTGCATTTTTGTTTTGCTAATTAATTTATTAATTAGAAATCGGAAATGTTGTCAAAGTATTTATCTTTCATATTCTAACATATTCCCCCGAAGTGCAATTAATGCAACCTACTCCATACAAACATATTGATATCGACTGGTCTATAATCAATGAACATTACTTCTCAACTTGACGGAAGACGTCATCACTCCTAAACAAACGCAAAAATGATTTCAAACAAGTATCTGCATTCTGCATCTGTACCTAAGCCATATTTTATTTCAAGGTAGATAAGACAATTAAAGATATTATAATGATCCCATAGTCCATAGTAAACCAATGCCTGTAAAATTAGCAGTACTTAAATACTGTGATTATCTGTGTCTTAGAACGAACATCTCGTGTCTACGTAATATTATTGTGTTTTATAAGATGATTTTTAAAATTATTGATTATTTACGTATGATAATTTCATTTTAAAGTCATAAACATATATATAAGACCATTAGTAATAAATACGCAATGATTATTTAAATAATCTTAACGCAATTTTGCATCTCTTATTTTTTGTAACACAATTTATACATAGAGTTACAAAACTCATATTACAACCCGAAAACTGGCGAATCAACATCATATTTGGAGTACAATGTGTAGTATGACTTTTGAAAACGAGATTGACAAAAAAAAAAACTTCTCATAAATTTTTACAAACGTACCGAAGATTAATTAAAATTGCACACATTCTTATCAAAATGCGTTTTTTTTTTATTGTGTTTTATTTGTGAATAGTATTTGACTAAATAAATTGTATTTGATAACAATTTGCAAAAAAAACAGCTTCTTACTCGATTTTCTCGAAAAGTATGGGTCAAATTATAAAAAAAATCGACTCCAAATATAATGTAGATTCACTGGTTTCCTGCTTGTACATCGAGTTTTGCTACACGGTGTATGGCAATCATTTTAAATGGCCTTTTTTTATTTTGTAAGTTATTATGATTTTAATATATACTCGTAAGTATATACATACGGTAATTATAATCTCCAATTATGATGTTTCCATTTAAATTTGTGAATTATAATATTACGAAATCTTACGAAAATCTTACGAACAGAACATCAAATAAGATTTGTATACTACTTATTAGGCCTATTTTTATTGTCATGTGTACCTAATAGTGTATAACGACCAAAGTATTTATTGAAAAAAAAAGTTATATACCGTATTCTTAATTCTAATGTTGATTAAAAGGATTAAAATTTCCGAAAAGAGTAGTGGATTGAGGACGGCAAAGTTTAAATAATGAAAGGGGAATTTTAATCAAGAGGACAACCTATATTCCCGAGACACCCACCGGGGCATTCTTTACCGCAATGTGACTGTAGTTGGGTGAGTGGGTGGGTGTTGGGTGTTGGTAGGTACTATGTAAATATTCAGGTACATTATGTACAAGTTCTGCTTTAACTTTCTATATAGCCGTCTCCGTTAGCGATTTCTGCTGTTGCCAGCAAAAAACTTATATCGAAACTTCGAATCCGTTACAAAAAGCGATCCAAGAAGAAAAATGTACACAAAATTTTATTTGTTTGTTTAGTTGTATAAATATTATTGCATTATTGTTATAAGGCACGCGCAGTTTAATAGTAACATTTGAAAACGAAGACAACTTATATCTGTTTTATTCTAGCATTAGAAAGTGATAAGTTTGATGAATTTAGTATGGCAGAAAAGTGTGAAAAAAAAAAACGGCAGACGAAATCCCTTTAGACCACACAAAAACTTCCCTCAAAATAAACAATAACTATGTAATGTGGAAAATAATCCTTTAATATATGTAAAGTAAATGCCCTCACAAGCGTATTCATGCAGATCCTTGAAGAATTCAATATTTAGAATCAAGCAATCAATACAAGCATACAAAAACATAAAAATAAAAAAAAAATATTACCAAACCTACGTAAAGAGCTTAACAAATATAACGAGAACGCTTCACTTCCTGAATTTTTAGTTTATAGAATGCCACGGGCCAGTGGCGGTGCGGTAGTTTTATTCTGAATTCTGTAGGGCGGCGAGTTTGTGCAGAACACTAGTGAACATCCCCTTCCTGCCGATGCACCGAAGCACACGAGCACAGCTGAAACCGCAGTGAAAGCGAAAACACTATTGGTTCAACATGACAAAAGAGCAATACAGGGAACTTTGCACAAACACGAGCCTGTAGATAAGTTAATGCTCAAATTATAATTAGTGATGTTTCTTCGGTTTTTTAGTTCTGTGCACGCGGTTCTGATCACTGCCAAATTACCTCCCACTAGGTAAATAAATAGGTAAATGCGATGTGATTTGTTTTCATAATAACTAGGTGCCTACTAAAATTATTATTATATCCGTCAGAAATGTCGCAAGACATTTACGTAACTATTTAGGAATCTCGTAGCCTCAATCGCGACCTAAAACGACCTAATAAAACATTAGTATATTGATTGCTTACCTACATTTACATGATATTAACGTCACAGTCGCTTATATATATAATTTTCATTAGCTAAAAAAATGCATAATTTTGTACAAAGATTTTTCCTTGTTTTAATTAGCACAATATATCTGTTGGTCAACCTCGCGGTGTCGCGGTAGCTTGTTGGGCATGCATGAGGGTCGTGAATTCGAATCACGATGGAGGTCAATATAAAATGTTTATTATAATGTGATTTTCACATAAAAATATTTCTATATCCTTGGGAATACGCTGAAGCGTAAGCGATCACATTGCCTTCATCCTTCTTGTAACAAATTTTAATGATTCACTGCACTTGGTAGTTAACCAATGCAGTGCCCTATGCACCATTGGGTGCATGATAAGGGAGAAGTAGCAGTAGACATATAGATGTGTTGTATTTGGTCAGATTGTGTTGAAACAATTTACATGTCAATAACATTTTGCTTAAATCGGAGCGTATTGTTATATATCATAAACTCATTTTAAAAGTTCTTATGTCATGTTAAAAAATGTAAATAGTTAATTTAAACTATATTTTATTGAAAGTGAAGTGTTAGTTTCTAACGTGTTTTTAACATTCCATCTGGCTGTTGATTTATTCACAAGTTTCTACACGCGATTCTATTGTCTGATTCTCATAAAAACGAACGTTTATTTGCATTTTATAATTGTATGCGTTTATGACATAAAAAAACAACAGGTAAATTTTTTTAACGCACCTATTTATACAAAATAACAACTACGTTATCACTTACATATTACTTAATACTGAGAAATAGATCGTAAATAAATAATCAATCTTTGTTTTCACACCAAATTATTTTAAGCTTTTTTTCGTAGGTGTGTATAATTCCATGCAAAATTCTTTAGATCTTTCCTTGACTACTCACAAACTAACTTTATTCTTTGTTTGTGTATTTTTGTATATTCATTACTGTAACAATGTTGCCAGCTAACAATGTTTTCAGTACCTATCTAATTAATCTAAATTATCGCATGTAAAAAACTGTGTGCGATCAATTGAATGTAGGTAATACCAGCTGAACATTCACCAATTAGAAAACTTTGTAAACAGCCTCCAAAATATTTTAATAATAATTAACTTTAAAAAAAAAATACCGTAAATTCAAACCAAAACATAAAATATTCATATTAGAATTAAAATCTCTACAGTGGATAACTAATTTTTTTGAGATGCGGAAGTGGTAGTTGCAGAACTTCCGACCTATTCTGGGATCGTTTCATTCGGTAGGCAGCTTTTATTCATTGAAAAATTTACCATACTGCCCAGGTTCCAATCCCCATATTTTAATACAAACATAAAATAATGAAACATTTATCATAAGATCAGGTTGATAAAAGTACATAATAATATTACATATTCATTTTTTTTAAAACCAAACATTTTGTAATTTTCACCATACGAGTTTATTAATTATTTTATTACGCTACTAGTTTCTGATAGTCTGACTTATCCATCATCAGGTGTACAACTTATTATTTATTATTTATTTTATAAAGTACATTACCCACAATATTTGTTTAAAAAATCTAATTGTTCCCAAGGAGTTTTTTGCAAAAAAACTCATTTATGGGCAAGTATAAACACACTAAATATTTGTAGACGCAATGACATCGCTATATATCACAACAATAAACTAATAAACAAAAAACAGATCGAACCCCATATAAATCGTCCACGAAACTAACTTAACGAACGGGTGGTGGCCCAGTGGCTAGCGTCGCGGTCTCTGAGTCCCAGAAATCGTCGGTTCGAATCCCACTTTCGACACGACTCGATTCTAATTAATCAGAGCACAAGCCGCTTAGGCTTTATTGAAAATAGTATTTACAAATTAAAATATGTGCAAATATCAAAAGATTGCATAGACTTTTTCCATTAAAAAAAAATCTCACTAACAATCACGACATTTCCCCGTAGGGGTAGGCAGAGAGGATAGAAACGCTAATACCACTCTTGCAGCATCCTCAACATCTTCTCGATGCACAACGCCAGGTTATTAGCCGACTTTTCACATGACCCACTTTTCAAGTAGGTCCGTGACAAGTACATGGTCATAGGTGCAATGCTCTTTCACGCCCTTCCGCGGCATCTACATCCAGGCACACTTGCATTTAAACTTCTATTGTGCCGTTCTTTCATACTCACTAAAATCGCTCCACATGACCAAAACCATCGTAAAAGCCGCTTTTTAATTATGTCGGATAATTTATATCTCAGCCTAAAAACAAACGAAATAATAACAATAAAGTGAACACAACCATATTACTACGTCTAAACAAAACAATTAACATAATAGAAACCATGTATAAAAACCAATATAAAAAAGTGTATATGTCGAGTTTTTTTTATATTAAAGATGTTTACACAAAAAGTAAAATGCCGAATCAATAATATATATAAAGTGCATGAAGTTTTTTCACGTGATATTTATCATATTTGCAAGCCAAATCTGTGAAAAATGGATAGAACTTACTCAAATAATAGTGCAATGACTTTTTTCGTTCTAACAAGTGATGCCATTAAGAAAATAAAAATAATCCGTCTTTTGCAGCAACCATCGTGATGTGTCCATTCACAGAGCACTGTGTACACCAGATGTTTGCTAAATAAAATTTTTTATGCGAGTATTAGAGAAGTTAATTAAATGTACGTGGTTCCGCCGTCCTCGGCTGTTTTCATTTATCTTGGAAATCGCCCGCTGCCCCCGTTTTTCCGGGTTAAAAATTTAATCAGAACTATTATGCACAACTTTCAAAATACATCGTCACTCACCACATCGCTTATCGCGCCACATCAAATCTCCAGAATATCTCATAAATATAAATGTAGTGTAATCGGAGTGGGTCCAATTAAGATCTTCTAGGCCCCAATTCAATAATGGAGATGGGTATAGTCGAGATAAAAAACAATATACAAGCTAACATAACATGAAATTTTACATATATTATCATCAGTGGCGGTTTTTAGGGTTCAAAACTGGGTGGACATTTTAAAAAAAATTCTTATACATATTTTTATAAATAACAAAATAAAAAAAATTTTCATGTATTTTGTCTTAATATTGTAGTTTGTTACTATGTAACTTTCTCTTTTAAAATTTTTAAATAATATTATTTTGTAATTTTTCTATTCTCTTAAAAAAAAAAGAAAAAAATGTATAATAGTCTAATGAGAAACTTTTTCATTAATATAGTATGTACAATGTAAAAGCCCTATGGTCGTCAAAGAAAGTAAATAAATAAATAATTATTTGAGAAATCCGAATTGAGTACCATACGCAAACAAAACAAATGGTTACTTTACATTCGTATGGATCCATTTTTCAATGCACACCTACACTTTTGGTTTAACCAACAATGGAGATACTGATACATAGATTCACACCATAATTACAATATTTAATAAATACTTTTTGTAAATGAGATCATTTTTCTGTCCTTAAATCGTAACTTTTAGTATTTAAAAAAATATTTTTTAAATCTTGTTTTTTTCTTCTTCGTTATTTGCACTTTAAGCAAGACAAATATGGTCATCCCAATGTTATTAATTTGAACTCCTTTTTTGATGCTTTTTCTTTAAAATTCACTACGGAATTCATCTGAATATTTTTATAAAACACTATTTATTTACGCGAATGTTACTAAATAAAGTTTTTGCGTGGTTTCACTACAAACACTAAACACTATTCTAATAGTCCCTAAAAAATATGATAATATACATAATATAATCAAAATTTTTACTTTCACTTCTTTCTACCCGATATTCAAAAAACCCTGAAAAGCCCAAATATGAGCGATTAATCAATAAATCAATCTTTAAACAGGAAGTAGGTTACATCGCACCTCTCGACAAACCATGCCGAGAACTGATAATGAACAAACATGTCTTTGTTCTGATAAAGCAGATAAACCAAGGCTAAAACTATAACACGTGTTTATTAGAACATTAGTAGTCGAAATAAAAGGGAAATAGGTCCACATATTTAATTTTAAAGGGCCATTTTAGTAAATCATGTTGTCGTAAATTTCATCTTAATAAAATTAACTTATTCAAAAATAACCATTAGGATATACCATTTAATTTATACAACAACTCCCCAGATATAGCTAACTAAACTTTCCCTAAGACACTATAGGGTAAAACTGATTTCATAACTCGTAAAAAAAAACCTTATACCTCTATCCAACCAAAGCCTGACACAATAAGGGACTTGTTTCGCAAATAAGTATTGTGTAATTCTCTGCACTTATAAGATGACACGGTAAGCAATTATTTGATGTCTCTTTTGTCTTATCAACGCAGAATAACGATATGTATCCCGCTTATTCTCATAGAACGCAGATATACCTATTTCACGCGCGCAATGTCCCAAGGCCGTATTATGTTTTTTGATACTGATATTGGAGATAAGAAATTTGGACAATATCACTGTTTGTATGGGAGGGACAGCATTAACCTACAGAAACTCGCGTCAATACATAAAATGTGACCGCGAGTTGATGTTTTCAACACTATACTATTATTTATGCGCAAGTTCTGCAGTTATGTTTATGTTTAAATATGGTGTTTTATTTATGATGCTTTCTATATAAACCTATTGTATTTTTTATGTATAATGATAAAATGTTTTTCATTATATTTTAAATATGGGTCCTCAAGTTAGGGATGACTTTGACACCTATGACCTATAGGGTTAGCCGCCAAGTATATCATTATCTCAATTTACACTTAACAAATACGCCCTCGATCAAGCTTAAACGAAAATATATTTTTTTAAACTTTGCACGGGTTACCACGGTGGGAACAAATTACCTAACCATATTGTAATATTTTTTTGCAAATAAATACGGAGTTTATAGTTAACTACGTTTATCATCAAAGTACGTAGATTCCACGGCCCTCAGGATGCATATTATGCTTTTTTGGGATGTTGTGTCGTGTTCTTAGGCTTATTGTTGGCGACGTTTCTGAGCACAGCGTCCATCATCACACATCAGTCCACATGATGGACACTGCCGACGTGCTCCGAAATGTCGGCAGCAAAAAGTTTAAGAACACGGCACAACAACCCAGGAAAACATAAATATGTCATTCTTATCGTGACAGCATGTAAGAATTAAAAAAAAAATTAAATCGACTATCGAAACTTTATTCCAATTTAATCGAGGCTCAGATTGCCTCACAAGCAGAATTTTTTCCATTTTAAAAAAAGTATTCGGAATATTAATAATGCGTTAAATAAGAGAAAATGCATTTAATTATAAGTCTACATAAATCTACATTTTTATCCGTGGAAGTGTGTATTATAACGTTCAAAACGTCTTAGCCATCGTCTTTTTCCAAATTTTTTTAAAGAAGAAAATCAGCGTAGGAAATGGTGTAGCATGTGGTATGGATGTGTAATCCATTAAATACGGCGAAAACTGCTATATTTCGAAAGTGTAAACCAATGGTATGTATGTGGTATGTGGTGTGAAGTATGACTAAGGACCGAGGCCACGCCCGTAACTCGTAGTAACTTCGCGCAGTTTGTAGCGTAATTCAGAGGAAAACGCTGAGCGCAGTTATCCGAGGCACCCTATCCCGAATATAGCACTCCCATTCAAGTGTACACGGTACATTGTTGACCGACGTTTAACTAAAAAATCTTAGCAAACAATCGTAATGAGGAATGAGGAAATCCACTGCTATCCGGAATTTGGAATTTTAAAAATGCTATTCGTGTAGACGCGTAATATTTAAAAAATTTTGAAGTGGATGAAATATCCCAAAAAACACACGCAAAAATTAATAAAAAATGTTGAAAATAAAAGCATTCATTTCAAAATCTTAAATCAATGACGACCACTCATGAATCTAAGTGTAGTGTAATTCGGTTTCCGTTTTTAAACTGCCCCGTAGCCTGCGTTCCATGGCATTTTAATAAGGAATACAAAATACATACATAGCTTCTATTGGCAAAAAAGATGGCGTGCCATGTCAGTCACTCAAAGAACACAGCTGTTTAACAGTATATGACAGTTGAGTCGACGTATATTTTATCGGTGCCTATCCGCGTCATTTGCATGGGGGGGGGGGGGGGGGGAGGGGGGGGAGGGGGGGGGGATTTTTTGACAGAATTTGTTACTGGCATGGAGAAAATACCATGGCCTTAAACACCGTTTTTATGACGCTCACTACTCTCCTGCCAAAAAATGACGCAGTTAGTACATAGTTGGTATTTAGCGCGGTAATTTGTAATATGCAACATTTAAAAATCGTATCTTCATCAATAACTTATAAAAAAATATTAATATATATTTTTTGTTTAGTTAAAAAATAGTAAGTTTATACGAAAAAAAAATACTTTAGAAAACTGTGGATTCCCTCATTCCGGCCAGACCCGGAATTAATTTATAAAAATGTTTTCGTGTTGTAGCGCGCACTATTTAAACATATTTGAAGTAAAGATGAAATATCTGAAAATTGCACTCTAAAATAAAAAATGATGAGAATCACTATTCATTTCAAAACCGAAAACAATGAGACGTCACTACTCCTTTGCATCTAACGCGTAGTGTTCCGGTTTCCCGTTTTTAAGCCCCGCGCCTTGTGTAGCGAAAACGTTTATTTCCCCAGCCAATTATCTGTTGCTCCGGCCGTCCTCGTCCGCCGTCAATTTGGCGCGTATTTGATTTATGGAACTATAAAAAATCATATCTTCCATTAATATCACTAACTAAAAATAAAACATATTATATTTATGCTTAGTTAAAATAGTACGCTAATAGGAAAAAAATAATTTATAAAAAAGTGGCATAGCTAATAATGAGCAATTTTGAAAAAAAATATCAAGGAAAATGTATAAAGAACTCATTTATATAGAATTCTTTGGGTGAGTAATAAATATAAAAACATGTGTACAGAAATTTGTGGAATGTCCGCCTCGTGTGGTCTACTGTTTTAACGTGTAACCATGCGTGCTTTCGCGGGCTAGGACATATTACAACATTCCCATTCTGCCTATATATGTGGACGTCACGTCCGTCACTTAATCCAGCCGATGACAGGTCATAAGCCCTGTAAACGCCTAGATAATCCATACTCGTTTCCAGATCTTCTATGTCTCTGTTGTCGATTTTTAATTATTATTAGGCATTTGAGTGCCTTATATTAATCTAAAAGAATAGCTATTTTATGAATAACTTAGTATTTTTTTTTTTTTTTTTTTAATCAATGACTACGTAGTAGATATTGTGTTATTATACTACAGTCGTTATAATGTGTTGTGCCCATACAATTATTTTAAATAAACAATGCCATTAAAGTCTCGGCCGACTATCGACTGACGATATACAATCAAATATGTTACAAAACTATATCCGCATAGTATACAACATACTATTTTTAATAAATAAAATGGCTAACGTTTGACAGTAGTACAAAAACAGCAGGTAAAAAAAGAAAGAAAAAATTCTAGCATATCATACAAGTATAGTACAAGTGTTCCAACATGGCAGATTGCTGTAATAATACGTATTAAACTAAGAAATAAATTTAATGTGCAACGGTATAATGAAAAAATATGTATATTTAATAATATGTAATTTCAGGTGAAAAATTATCAACTAATTATTGATAATAATTATTATTATTTTTGGAAGGAAGTGCGCCCTATAATTAATTCAAGACTTATCTTAGTATAAATATTATAACTTGTACTTTTTTATAAATTTTGTAAAACGTTTACTATATTGAATACATAAATAGTGCATATTGAATATAACTAAGATTTGCTTTTATTGTACAAGCTATTATAACAGTCAATGGAGAAAATAGAGAAAACCCAGGGATTAAAAACTTTTCATTACTTGTACATAACGTGACTTTACTAGGAATAGGACCCGGAACTTTCGTAGAAAGAAACTAGCGTCTAAACCCTCATCAAGCATCACGGGGACGCCTTACAATAGAGAGAAGTCCTTTTGGAAAGTTATTTTGTATATAACTTCATTTCAATTTCTCCCCTAGCCAATGAAGGTCTCTTTTCAGAATAGAAATATTTATAATAAAACAGTATTTCGAGGCGCTCCTCTTCCAATTTTATAAAGTAGGTAACCAACCATCTAAACACTGAAACGTACTTTTCTTTCAGTATAGAAATTTGTAACCCTACATCTTTACCCTACATCTTTTTTCATTCCAAATTCAAATTTAAAACGTAACCGCATTTCCGTCTGGTATTGAAACGTCCCTTTCAGCATCCTGGTTTTTTTTCCTTCCGCGTCATGCACCGGCCAACCAGCCCAGTAGTTAGTGGTGTAGTGATGATTCCAGACGACCTTCTCGGTGGCGCGCGGTGCAGACAACCCGACCTAGTGAGCTGCGGCTGGCCGCGCGCGGACTGCGGACGCCGCGCGGGCGCAGGACGTCTATTTCAGCTCAGCGCCGCAGCATGATTCACCGGCCGAGCCGCAATTTACTATTTCCATACTTTCCTATCTCCGAACAAAGAAAATAAACGGAAGAGTAATTAAAATACGTGTTGTATTAACGCTGAGTTAATTTAACTAAATCATAATATATTAGTCAAATACATCGGTACGCCGCGCGCCGCGCGCCGCGCCTACGAGAGTCGAGACTTCTTTCAGATGTAAATAATTATTGTATAAAAATTACCTTTTTCTTTTTAATAAAATAAACCATGCTGTGTCCACATCGAACTCACATTAAAAGCACATGAACAATTGTTGTTTGCAATCTACAAAAATAATCTACATCGATTGTATTAGGTAACGAATTTTTAGAAACAGACTACCCCACAGCTCGTAGAAGCTTTAAAGATAATTTTCGTCAAGCATGCATGAATTTTAGTATGGCAAAGTTACTAAATGTTTACGAAGATTAATGCAAGCAGAAAACTTAGAAACCATTGAACGATTTTGTATCAAAGTACAAGACTATGCTGAATGAACAGCTGCGCCAAGGTGTACTTGTAAATATTTGACATTTATCTGAAAACACAATTATTACGTAGTAACATTATATTTCGTCAAAGAACTGCCAATAACTACTAAATTACATTATACAGGAGGATTGAAAGGAAGAGGTAGGATCATGCTTCGAATTACATACTAAAACCCAGTAAGAGATTCAACCTATGATTGAGAAAATTTTAGGAATCAAGATATCAAACTTTAATACCTTAAAACTATTTTAAAGTAACACAAAACTCCACATGTAAGTTTTCACCGCACCAAGTTGTATCCATTTAATCATATTAGAGCTGACGCAATGACTGGTAAGGCTAAAATAATAATGAGGGGGTGTACTTTAACAATATTCAACGTGTAAAGAATACGACAACGTTTCGTGTTAATCCGTGCAATTCCCAAAATAGTTTCCGTTGACGTTATTTGTCTGGTAATGCGAAAAATGTACAGAATTATGAACATCTATTTCCATTCCGTTTACGTCATATAAAAGCTCCTTACTAGCATACTACTTTGCACAATCTTCTTAATGAATGGGCGTTACTGGCTGGAAACTTACTAAGTAGTATGAACCCGATGCACTTATAGCACTTCGCGCCGAACTATTTTAGATCCGGGAATTATAAGTATATCTACCTACTCAATAACTTGCTCTTACGTCTATAAACTTTGCGAATAATATCTAAGAGGAATTAATTTCGAATAAAAAACGAATTAGGATAACTTACTCTTTTTAGTTTATCGGGGCGCAGGCGTTTTTAAATAAGGTAGAATCAATACATATGAAACGAAATACAATAAAACAAATAACTTTTCTGTCTGGTGAGGAAATTAAGTATAGTCGATTAAAATAGCGTAGCTGAGTCCACCAGCACTGCGATTACCAACGTATATATATTATGTAGATTTATCGCAGTTGTGACGCGTATATAACAGTAATCGGTCAATATCTACATGTAAATACGTTGGTGGTCGCAGTATGCATGTGGAGATGGACCATTCCTCTGTCTAGCAAAGAAAATTTTTAAGAAACGTGACCGAAGGAGGTGGCTTATAACAAGTTATAACAAGCTATAATATCGGTTATCAGTTATCATCCTATAATGTAATATTAAAATATCGATGTAAACACAAAAACATAAAATCGCACGTCGAAGCTGCTTCCGGTAATCATTCAATGTAGAGAAAAATACTTGGACTTGGTTCAAGAAATCTACCATAGAAAAAGAATTTTTTATTTGTTATAAGGTACTACAAAATCAGTACTAAATAGGTACCCACTGAAATTGCGAAATAGTAAAAGTGTGAAGTGTGGGTGAAAGAACGACCGTAAACCCAACAATGTGCGTAGTGACGATTGTGTGCAAGCACCAGTAATTAATCAATTAATGGTTAATAAATTATATATATATATATATTTATTTCACATATTACTTTTTTTTCTTAATGAAATACCTCGCTGGGCAAAGCCGTGTTGAGGTATTCATTTACAAACTTTGGTAGATTATCTTGAAGAGTTGAAGTGAAGAAATTCCAAGCTTCATTTGATCCTTTGTGATTTAGAATGTCAAACCATTTGATTTGATTTAAGCTTTTCTTCATATATTCATAATTGATGTTGGTTTTTGTATGCATTTTAGGTTCATTACATTTTGGTGGACTATTACTTTGAATTTCCACATTTAACACAGTAGTAAAATGATCTGTCAAGGATGACTGATAAATTATAGCAGTAAAATGATTTTTCGACTTAACCATCATAATATGATCTATGCAGGTGTCATTATTTGTCTCTCCTTGTTGCTTTGTTTACAGCTGCTTTAAAAGAGTAATGTATAATACATATTCATTAGTAAAAACTTATTAAATCAACAATATTTTTTTTCACGAATATTTTTATACCATCTAGATAGCCGTTATCACGATTCTCTGTGAAAATTGATTATCATGTCAAATCTAAAACATGTGTTTACTTTGTTAAAACAAGATTAGAACTAGATTCTAGTACATAAAACAGGAAAATATTGAAGTACATTTCTATCTAGCACTTGTTCTAGGTAAGTTATATACAAAAAGCCGCTCTTCCTAATATAATATTTTTAGAATAATAATATTAATTACCATAATGTGTTATCTCTTTCCCCTTGACATAGTTTTGAATATCTGGAGGTTGATAATAACGAGACATTGAGAAATATATTATTTTACAGTTTACTTTGTTTCCGCAAATAATTTACCTATTTATGAAAGACGAGATAATATTAGGTTAGATCGGAATGTCAATTCAGAATCGATCAATTATTCTACGTCTTGTTTTATATATAAATATCCACATTAATAAAGGTTCAATAGCTTTTGTATCGACTCGAGTTACATCTACTACTACTACTTTCCCTTATCCGCACCCGATGGTGCATAGGGCACTGCATTATTACACCAAATACAGTGTATCTTGATCATTTTATTATATGAAGGTAAGATGATAAGTGATACGCTTCAATACCATATAAATCACATATATAATCAATAAGGGGGTCACACGTCACACGAAATATAAAAAAGAAATATTTATATTTCGTGTGACGTGTGACCCCCTTAGTCGAACCCGCGACCTCGTGCACGGAAGCCAAATGCGCTGCCACTATGCTACGAGGCGGACAGTTACATGTTACATCTACACATATTTATTCTCTAGACCCCTGGGTGGCGATTACAAATGAGATTCTACAGTGTAAAGTGTTACCTTTCAATCCTTACATGGTCTATAAAAACATTACTCTTTTTCCCGTGAAGAAAATTAATCAGAATCAGGTTGCAAAAAAAATCATATAATTATTATTTTAAGCAGAAATTTGAATTGGGAATTTTTTTTTAGCTTTAATCGATCATGCAAGGTAACCACAGATTTCAGGATTTCATTGATATCGCTACCCTGCCCTGGAGATAAATATACCAAAGGAATTAATTATTATCTCTGTAATTTATTATACGAATAGAAACATTGTTTTGAAAACTTATCCGCACCCAATGTCCAATGCAATTGGTACACCAATTGCAGTCAATCTTGTTTCAGCAGTTAGAAGCAGAATTTGTTACATGAAGGCAAGATAATTACATATTGACCTCTGTCGGAAAACGAACCCGCGGCCTCGTGCTTAGGGTAGCCCAATACCATAACCTCGAGCCGCGGCGAATAATCAAGGGGGATAGTTATACTCTATATATTACGATCGATTGAATTCGTTAGGTTGAAGGGTAATAGTCCACACCCCAAAACTTCAATTTTTCGCTAAGCATTTGTTAACACAGCTAATTGATTGCAACACGGTCTATAAATCTATAAAACTATATATAGAAAAAATAACTGTGAGAATAATACGATTAATGGTACGATACAGTTAGTTTATTTGTTTTAAAAACGTTGGCATATTTATTTCCTCTTGTAATTTGCCTTTTGCCAGTTCCGGGGTTCATGCTCATTGAAATATTCCTACTAGTCCTAGCTACCGACTCGCCGCCTAATCACTGGACGCCAGTAACTAACTGCTAAGCTACTCGCCACTCGCCACTCGCCAGTATCCAGTACTCGCTCATTTCCATTATACGAAACACGTGTCACTGGGCCGGCTACCTTTATTCCATTAACCTACACAACTAGTAATTAATATTTTATTAATAGTCTCACTATACGATGCTAAAATAAGCCCAAACGCCCAGCGGTATATCGGATAGTCGCCTTGGTTAAATTATTTCAATTAAACAGTTTATCTGATTAGAAAAACATAGCTATAAACCATATAAAAAGAACGTGGTCAAAACACGTAACAAAACACGTTGTAATTTAGAATCAAGTTATTATTTAATCTATTCTGCCGATGCCACATTGTCTGTAACATAATTTCATTTCGCTTAGAAATAACATAAAAAGCTATTTTAAAACAAAAATTCGGATCATTTTCACTGTAAACTCTCTCTCCAGCACTGTTATTATTTGTACACAGGACCTAGGCCTTAATCCAGAATACGGAAATTGATAAATATGCATTTATTCAGTAGTCGAAAGTTCAACTACTATCGCAATCACAAATGTTCCCTTGGGGTTTCAGCGGAGTATTCATGCCGAAGTATTTACTATCGGGCAATAAATAATTATCAAGTCCTGAGCCACCCGAGCAGTTAGGCGGAATGCAATAGTAAAAACTTTCAGCAACTGTGTCAACAACTCCCGACAGAGTTTCAATTACGTGAACTTTGCCAGGAATCCGCCAAACCACCAGTCCTGGCAAAGGGATATAACACGATTACGTATATAGAGCAATCAAACTACATGATGAAGATTAATGAAATTCACCACAAAATACTCGAAAAAACATTACCTACCAATGGAACAAGGAATGATTATGCCTAGGTGACCGCCATCGTGGACATAGTGAAGAGCGCGATTTGCTACTGTGCAAAGTAGGACGCGGTTTTCGAATCCCAAAAGCGATCAACGTGAAATATTTATTAACGAGTTGGGTTTCAAATAATATTTCATAATATACCTTGGACTAGACAGTTGAGCGTAATACTGTATTCATCTTACCTAAATGTAATAAAAAATTATCACGAAACACTGCACTTGTATGTTCCAAATGCAGTGCCCTATGCACCATTAGGTGCGGATAAGGGAAAGCAGTAGCACCGCAAATAATTGTGTAATTATTCCACATATACATTTTTTTTATAGTGTTTTATTAACAGAACAAAAACATTAACAAAATGGTGTAAATAAATTTGACCTCACAAAAATTATTTCTTAGTACTCTGTAAAACAAAACTGATTTGTATGAGAGGGAGTATGCTTGATTGAATAGTGACCTTAAAAATATTTGTATGAACCGTATTATCGATGTACGGTGGCCTGAAATAACATACGTTACTACAAGTCAAAACAGTCTCCAGTGGGTAAGTAAGTAATACCTATTACAAGTCATGTAATGAATCATCCTTTTCGTCTAGTCTAGTGACCTTTCGAACTTATCTGAATAAATTATACACTTGTGGCTTATCTGGAAGAAATGCACGTGGTGGGGACATAAGGATAAACATACAACAGAAAAAATTTACGAGTAATATCGTTCATATTAAGTCCCACAACTTGACAAGGAGAATATAGATACTCACTGCTGGAAGCTTGAACACGATCATGAATGAATCAATCGTTAACAGTAGCAAACCAAATGACCGTCCCAAAGATTAAGCATATTTTAAAACAAATAGATTAAGACGCCCTAAACAGAATTGTCTAATATTCCTGAACCCAAGCAGAACCTAATCTAAAAATAAATAAACTTCGACGGTCGGCGTCGTAAAGAATATTCCAAAATTTATCCAGACTTGATTTTGTTTTGAGAATTTTGAGAATAGGTGTCTTATAAGAATTAAAATGTAGTCGGTGGATATGAATTTGTAAGGACCACAGAGGAGAGGCAATGGGACACAGCAACCCTTGGAATCTACTGTCATCCGGCGAAGGCGTTTTCGGCTTGGCTAGGCCATGTACAAACGTACTGACCTCCCGAGAGGCCAAAACCATTGCTTGACCAAAGTTTTACAAGGCATCAGTCTCGCGTCGGTCGTCCCGTTCGTCCATTGTTGACAATTCGTCGGGCAGTAATGCGTACGGAGCTGCGGGACGTGGACATTGACTATTTGGAGGGAATGCTCGTGGAGCTGGGCGGCCGAATCGCTTGCCGGAGCAGTTTTTTGTGAATTCCATATCAACCAATATGGAGCGGATAGGTATTAAGCTGATGGATTAGTTGACTGGGAGGATGCACGGTAGCTAGCGGCCGATTCGCTTTGGCCCTGGAGGCAGTTGGTGGAATTTCCATATCTCCACATGAGGGAGCGGATATGGTAGATGATAGATGAATTAGTTAATATCATTAATTGAAAAATTAGTAAACGAAATTCGTGGGGAATACAATATTTTCATATTTTGGTACGATCGAACTTTACCAAAACAGTAAATTAATTGTTGTTTTTTTGGATATATCGGTCATGCCCTAAATGCGCTTAAGAAAGATTATCGACCTACCAAATGGAAGCATGCCTCGATCGATCACCGCCTGGTCCTTTAATTACATGAATGTTATGAGAAATAGCCCTAAGGATGAGTAAATCGAATAGAATTGAGGAGCAAGTCCTCAACCGCTAACTAAACAAAAAAAAAAAATACTATGTACGTCATTTACTTCAAAGTTTCGGCGTAACCCAGATGGAAGTTTCAATTTTACCGAGTACAGATTCATAACAGGTATAAAATCTAATACAATTTACAAATCAATAATCATAAACGAATGCAAATAATAAATAATAATAATAAGCAGTATTATTCTCAGCTGATGGAAAGGAAGTGCAATCCCCAACCGGGCCAAATAATATAAATCAAAATCAATGAAAAAAAAAGATGTGTCACAATTCAACAAAAGATAGGTCAGTCGTACACTCCAAATTAGCATGACCAAAACAAAACAAATGATAATAAAACGTAATACAGGCACAATATTGGCAGATATCAACTACAAAGTTATAGTGTTATATATAGTTTAGTTATAGTAACCATACAACGCAAGATAAAATTCAGCGCAATCTAAACAAATTATAATTGCAATGAAACCTAGCAAAATAAGTAATAATATACTACAAATTTTTGTTTCGTAATTAGTCTAAAAAAAATTAAACACATAGAAAATGAAAACGGTCGAAATGACGAAAAAATACATTGGAAATTAGCTGCATCAATAAAATTCCAGGAAACCAAATTAAAATTTATTAGTTTAATTATCGCTAATATCACCACACTACGACCCCGTTGTTAGTACGATTTCAAATCAAAAGGTTTCCAACATTCTACAACTTAAATAAACAAAAATACTTTGTCTACCCTGAATAATACGAACGCGTTTTCCCTGGATTTATTCAGTACCCCCGCAGCGGCCGCGGCAGCGGCAGCGGCACGAGCTGCAATTTACGGCCAAATACCAGACAGACAGACAAGACGGGATGTAGAATTTATTGCGAATATGACGTACCAGCCAACACTAGACTGCGGGTACGTTATGATCTAGCAAAGGTGGGTATTAGTTTAAATAATCGTAAATTAGTCAATAAGTAATATCGTCGTTTAAATCAATAAAAAAAAGAAAATCAAGAGTAACCTGAGACAAGTATTAAAACAAAGAATTCATTTGTACCAAAACTATATCAAAATAGAATCGAACATTTCGCAATTTTTGTATTATCATATTTTTAGGTAGATATATTATTTTGCTCGTCGCATGAACTTTTTAAAACCAAAATAATTACCACACTACCAAATAATTTAAAAAAATAATATGTATACGAGAAGAAAATAAATTATTATTATATTATCACTATTCAACCATGGTTCTTACATTTTTAATCCGTTCAAGATAAAATTTTGATTGATTGAAACTATAAAGAAAATATTAGGACTGTGAATAGTTATTCACTTGTAGAATAAAAAGGGAAACAAGCACACATTTATTTATATTGGAACTAACCCACAGATCAAGAAATTCTTCATTTTTATCTTATTATATCATATAGGTTATATATATCTACGTATTTACTAAACACATATCCGTTCCTCAACATCGACTGATTTTATTTTCCAATTAGATGAATAATAATGACCTATGTCTATCTAAGAGTACGATAAATACATTGTTTTAAACCAGTGAACTTTCTCGGTCAATATGATACAAAAAATTAAGCAGCAAGTCTGCCCCTCCACCATCGTCGACGCGAAACAGCAATAAACGTGAGATAGGCGTTTTTAAATACTGTTTAAATTAGTAGGATAATTATTTTATTAATTAGTGTATATTACGAAAAATACTAACCTCATTTTTATTCGTTATCGTTTACGCAAAATGCAAAACAATTCGAAAGTGAAAGTTTCTGTTCATGTACATACCCCCATGGAGAAACAAGAGAAGAGTAGGTACCTACCATTCAACAATCTCCTCAACATTTTTTTCTGCAAAGTTGATGTTACCCAAAACCTTATACCGTTTCTCCCCCCAAAAAAAGTCTCCTCATATGAGCTAAAATATTTATCGTTTAGGTCTTATTTTTAACCTTTTGAGAAATGAGAAACAAACCGCTTAGGGACTTTGCGGGTTAAATCACAAAAACAGAGGAACCCAAATAAATGGTTCACCCAAAAAGGGACTAAAATTAGATAGGCATAGCTTAAGGAAAGATGTGTGTGAATCAGCGTGTGTAATAATAGTTTTTTGCTAGCACACGATTCTGACTACCTTATACCACATAGGTACCTAACCATGTCGCGATACCCGTTTCGGCGAGTTTTTCTATACAATTTGTAAAATTTACAAACAATTATACAAACATAAGAAAATAGAAGAATATTAAATTGATTTGCTCTTTCTGTTCAAAGTATGAAAAATCTATGTTTGATTGTTGTCAACTAACAAAAAATTTAATTAGTATACGAGTGCCCTGGTCGAGTTACCCGTAGTAATGCACTATTTTACTGTAGCCAATCATCGAACAATTACAGTGCTAAACTCACCGATACGAAGAATGCACGCACTGGCTAACAAGTATACTAACAATATTGATGTTTTCAACACAAATCTAGTGCTTTCTTAGGGAACAGTGTCTGGGATGCCATCTCTGGCGGTAATGAATATCTACCTACTGTGTAATCATTTAAAAATGTATGTGTATACAGCCCTATGGGCGTATAAAACAATAAAATTAAATAAATAAATAATGTTCCGTTTGCTATGTATAAATGAAGCGTGTCTCAAAAAGTTAGTCTGCTTAAAATACAGTTACTAAACTTGTTGAGACACTTCACATACATATTGGTTTTTTAAAAAAATGGCTGCCGTACCTACGCACCAATGGGAAAAAAAGGAAAAAAAAAACAGGAAACTGGATTTGTCGTGTGAACGATTCATCCTGGGGTCCGCATTATTTATTTTACGTGTAAGTCGTAAGCGGCCTCATCCGGACGGGCTGCGGCTGGACCGAAATTAGAATCGGCTCATCTCTATCGCGAATCCGTTCATTCATGCAAATTTTACACGGCCAGCTGATCCTTGCTTGGTCCGTCCAGTAACTGACCGCCTATTGTCATAATATGTCATAGTATCTAGAGCTATCTCAGAGTTTGTTGAAAGCCTTCATAGTCGAAACTCTTTGTCTATTCATAGTACTGCCGCGTCACAACAAAACACTGGTATCTTGAGATAGTGTTTTGTGGTAATAACGATAAAATCGGCTATACTGGTGTTTTCTTTAGTTCTATTACTATGCATTTTTTTATTTTTAAAAAGTTTCTATCCGCGCTTGTAATTAAATAAGTAAAAATAAAAATAATCTTAAATAAAATTAATATTTTGCATTGTTTTGTAGTAACAGTCTGTGGATCGCAAACTCAATCTTCCTCATTCCTCACTGGGTTCCGAGCCGAGTTTAATATTTTTATCAGTAGAACATGTTGAGATTCCAGCTTAAGCGCACTTTTTACGGGACAGAAAACTGTACAGTTTCTTGTGCACGAGTTTGCAAACTGACACAAACAGTATTGAAAATTGAACGGTCGGCGGGCGTGACGTTTCGGCTGACTGACCAAAAAATGTTTACTAAACTAACTAACTAACCGTCACGCCATTTCCCACCGAAGGGGTAGCAGAGCGGTTTAGCAACGCCATATCACACTCTGTCCTGATTTTACATCCTTTGCTTCCTCTACATTCATACAATCATCTCATGCACATACGCGATTATTGCGACTTTCACATGTCCACTTACATGTACTTGACGTCAGTGTCCTGCCATGTCTTTTTCGGCCTTCCTCGGCTTCTACATCCAGGCACACTTGCATTCAAACTTCTTTTAGCCGATTCTTTCATCACTCATTCGCTCCACATGACCAAACCATCGTAAAAAGCCCTTTCTTAATTTTGTCGATAATGCTTATCTCAGCATTGAACTCTGCTCTAATTTCGACATTTGTAACACCTATCATACCTTAGTATTACCAACACATTTCGCCTTAGAGATTGCATTTCAACAGCATTCAGTCTACTTTCATCCTTCTTTTTCCAACACAACGCTTCATACCATTACATAAGGGTGGTACTTAGAACACGTAGTGTAACGCCATTTTGCTTCTATACTGCCAATTATTGCTTCTAACAATAATGTTTTTATGTAAAAGTTTAAGTAAGTAGATATTGATATAAGTATTGAATGTTTTTAAAAAACGTTCATCTCTTAAAAGATTCGTTATGTACAAATTGGGTCATATAAGTACAGGATACCGGGTGCTTCGTTTTAAATAAAAAACATAATTTATACACAGGTTAAGAACGCTCGCCAGTCTCATACTATTAACACTCCCTTTATCCGCACCCAATGGTGCAAAGGACACAGCATTGGTACACCAAGTGCAGTGAATTCTTGATCATTTGTTACATGAAGGCAAGATGATCAGTCTTACGCTACTGCGCCATCCAAGGTACCCACACATGAACATATTTTTGGGTGAAAAACACCTTCAAATAAACCTTTCACATTTACCCCCATCGGGAGTCAAACCCACCGCGACCTAGCCATGGCAGCGCAGCATTGCTAACCGTTAAGTTAGGCATTAATAAAGCCTATCTGAATTATGTTGGATAAAGATGCATTTAGACTTCACACCGACCGACCGACGTAAACTACATTTAATTCCAGGGTTATTTCTGTACATTTTTATCATTTTTGGGTTGAATTCAACTTAGTAGATATAAACAAATAATCTGAAAAGGATTTTTTTATTTTTTAAAATTTATTTTGTATGTACATATATTAACGGTTGAAATCCGATAAACTGCGAAAACCGTTATTTAAAGCATGGGATTTAATTTTGAATATCTGTAATATTATCAATAATTTTGTGTTTAGCAAAGAAATTGTGGGAATTTTTAAGACAAACCAGGCGACAACTGTGCTCACCTCAGCCATAAAATGTTTAGATTTCCGAAATCTTCTCTGAAAAGTGCATGCCTCTCGTGTGATATCGTTAATAATTCGATTACAGAACATTAATTTACTGAAAATATCAAAGGAAAAGTCGCAAAAAAAAACTATCATGATGTCCATACAAAGATAAAACATTCCGTTGTATTTTCTCGCCGATAGCAACGCACATAGATGTTGAAGTGTGCTATTCTAATTTAGTCAGCCGAAAGTTAGAGACAGGGGTTAAAAAATACATATAAACATCCGCCTGCGAGTCACTTACAGAATAATTAGTAGCACGGTGGATGTATATCGCCGTTCTCGCTCTACCACATGCCACATCCCAGGTACAGATGGAGATGGAAGCGATGACTAGGAACTCATTATGTCGTACGACTAACTAGGATACTAGTACTAGCAGAGTTATTCTGCGAAGCCACCCCTACTTGTACTTCCGTGTTTTCTGTCGTACATTTCCTACGCTCCATGTACGCTCCCAACATGGAACTTGGTACTGATAACTTCTCTTCTAACTAACTAACTAACTAACTAACCACATAAACGCCATTATCCCCGTTAGGGGTAGGCAGAGAGGATTAGAACGCTAAAACCACTCTGTCCTGCAATTCATACATCTTCTCATGCACATAACGCGGTTATTCCGACTTTTTCACATGTCCACTTTCAAATACATGACGTACTTGGTCATTCACAGTCATGTCTTTCTCGGCACTTCCGTGGCTTCTACAGCCAGGCACACACTGCATTTGAACTTCTTTTAGCCGTTCTTTTCATCACTCATTCGCTCCACATGACCAAACCATCGTAAAAGCCCTGTCATATAATTTTGTCGATAATGCTTATCTCAGCCTTGCACTCTGCTCTAATTTCGACATTTGACTTTCGACTTCACTACCAATACATCTCTCTCTGCTTTGCAAATTATTTCAAAGATTGTTTATTTTAATGGTAGTGAGTCTCTTGGTCTTGACCCATGACTTGGTCAATTCTTATCCCTTTCTGATTGAAACTGATAATCTATTATCCTTTCTATTGAACTGAATCGACCATTGGCCTATCTTAAATTTTATGGGTGAAACAAAAACTGTACGGATGGATACTGAAAAAAAAAAACCCTCGGTTTGTAAAAAAATACTTGAATGTCTGCCTGTAAAACAAGAATGAATACGTCTGTGGCTGTTTCTGTAGGCCCAAGGCTCAATGAAGACAACTCCCCTAGGAAACACAATATACACAAGCATGTGATTACTATTTACTTTACAGCGGAAGGTTCGGCGTGCCCCAGCCCACCCGGGTTGGTGGGGCCGTGGGGCGTCGCGCGGTCGGGTCTACCCCAGAGAAAGTTAACTTATTTTCGTGCGTGTACAATACGTTCTTTATCTAAAAATCAAAACCTCATTTCCGGTTCAACGAACCCGCAATTCCCCTGGTCACCACGCCGCGCTTACGCCACAAGTAAGTGGTATTTTATGTTGACAAATTTATACAGACTAAAATATTTATTCACCGTACCTATCAGGTATTTTGAGTTTATTTTACTACTACTACTGCTTTCCATTACCCGCACCCAATGGTGCACAGTGCACTGCATTGGTACACCAAGTGCAGTGTATCTTGATCATTTTATTACATGAAGGTAGGTGATCAGTATTACGCTTCAGTACCAGTCCAAGGTATCACACATGAAGATATATTAATATGAAAATCACATGTAAAATAAACAAAAAAAAAATTATAAAAAAATTAAAAAATTAAAAAATTAAAATTCATGTTGACCCCCTACGAGAAATCGAACTCGCGACCTCATGCACGTTTTACGAGTTTATTTTAACCCGAATAAGATCTATGGTAAAATGGTTCCTTTGGGAACGGTGATTTAACTATTACCGATTATTCTGGCTTTTTCGCATTACCAACGTTCAAGTATTTGTTGCACTTGATCATGCCATGTTTTTTCCGGGCCTCCTCGACATCTACACCTAGGCACATACGCATCGCATAGTTTTTTTAAGCCTTTCTCTCACCATTCAATCTACACGACCAAATCACAGAAAAATAACCAACAATCAATGAATCAATATAAGTGCCCAACCAACACAATTTTGCATCGGTGTTCAACCAGCATCGTGTTTAACCAGCATAGCGGCACATTCGATTCTAGATTACACAACAATATTGCAATTCCAATTCGATTCAGTGTTTTTTAGGACATGGGGGACATTCTTGCCGAATAGAAAATACCGAGATTGGCGGACATTATTATTTTCCGTCAGATTAAGCGACGCGTGAGTGAACCGAACCCACTTGCCGAGGTTTATCTACTTGTCTGGTGGCCTAGCACGGACACAACTTTACAAATTTCCGGATACGCGAAATCGCTAACTTCATCCGTTACTTTTGCTTTTGCGTATAAATTCGCGTCCGTATAATCGGTCTGACAACGCAAAAATAAACTACCGAATGAAGTTAGCGATATCGTCGGTGAAACCGTCAAAAATAAGATGGAGAGCAAAAATAAACTAATTTTTTATTGGTAATACATATGACAGTTGTCATTTCTTTATTTCTTCATTTGCGCATTTATTTTATTAAGCGAAATACTCTGGAATTTGAAAAGTCGTAGACGTGCTAGTGCCCCTGGTTCGTGGCGATATGATTTGTGCACAGGCAACACCTTGTTAAGATACGTTCCAAAAAAATGGTAAATGGATTTAATCGATCTGGCCCCCGTGGACTAGTGGCTAAGGCACTGGACTTACACATCAAGTTCCGGGTTCGATTCCCGTTGAGATCGATAACATTAAAAAGCGATTTTACTCAAACCTGTGGTTAAGTGATGTCGTTCTCTTTGTTTTTCGACTCCTGGTCTGTAAGGTGGACATGTCTATATGTAGATTAGTGATCACAGTGCAGGGAAGGAGGGAAGCAATAGCCTGTGGTCCTATTCCAAATAAAATTGACCTTACTGAGACATTTCCGGTTTTACAAAAATCGAGTTTTCGGTGTTAAAAACAAGGATATTATATTCGTGAAAGTGCTATTTCTATGGTTAAAAAGTTAGTAATTAAACAATATTGTAAGTTTTAGTATTCTTTCAAAAAAATGTAAAATTGTTTTCGTCTGTGTATATTAATTTATTCATTCAACTGTCCTACTATAATTTTTTTTTTGTATTTTATTTTGTAGGTACCTACTTCATTTATACATATATGTATATGTATATTGCTAAGCCTTGTTTGTTTCTTCTTTATGTTGTACTATTATTTTATAAAATTGTATTATTTATTTTAGTTATATTATCTATATTTTATCATTATATTACACGAAACTTAGAG
Organism: Micrasema minimum; assembly: GCA_022494985.1. NCBI lineage: Eukaryota > Metazoa > Arthropoda > Insecta > Trichoptera > Brachycentridae > Micrasema > Micrasema minimum. The sequence continues at coordinate 124,247 of JAGVSP010000978.1, forward strand.
CTGCGTGTAAACGTCAAGTGCCATTATACCGTGATTCTACAGTCAGTTTTCGATTGGTAGGATATTATTTACTATCCAAACGGTAGAGTTTATCTATATTTTATAGTAGCTAAGTACTTTGTAGGTGCTTCCTTAGACAATTATTTAATACAACTTGAGTAATGAACTTTTGCCAACTATGAAATTAATGTATATTTTTTGACAGATGATTCGATTTGATGACCTAAAAATCGATTTTAGTTATTTGTGGGTAAGCACATCATAACTACGTATGAATGAACAGTGTGTATACGTTTAACATGCGAAACTTTAGCAAATACTACACTTATGGAATTTTTAATTCATTCATTCCAACTTCTTGACAGTTACCACCCATTCTCGCGGATAAATATAACAATGATATAAGTATTACTCTACGGACATGTGACCAAGCCGAGTGATGTATTTTAACATATTAAAATCACTAATTACTAACAGTTGAGGACAAGTATTCTTGATAAATATTAGATTCGCACTAAAAATAAGGTTTTGATTTGTAAACGAAGATTTTTTTAATGGCTACTTATTTCAATTACTTACGTTATTATGAATATTTTATTCCCGTCAGATGATTGGGGTATCCACAGTACACTTCATTTACACATTTATTTCTCAATTATATTGTTGTGTAGTATCACTAATTTCAATTGTTTATAACTCATACGACAGCAACATATTCCGCGACACACAACACGGCAAACAAGATCGGAAGTGTTGCCCGCTACTAAATAAATTATTCCTCATATGGTTGATGTGGCAACTGTGAAATAATAAATTATCTTTTTTTTTTAGGTAAGTACTCTGTCCTACGTCCCACCTGTATCAGTTGAAATTGTATTATTATAATTTGATAAAGTTAGTTATAGAAATAGACAGATGAAAATGATAGAAAAAAGAATAGACAAAAATAGGTTGGTTGAAGCATTAAATTTAACATAATGAATATTTAAATATTTACCTATATTGTGTAAATTACTAAAATCTGGAATGGGAATTAAGATTAGATTAAAGTAAATTGGGGGCAATTGAAAGACCTGGAATGCTTTTATGTTCTTACCTTAATACATATTATTTAAAAGTTAATAAAATTTAATATTAGTTGGTAAATGTTGTTTTTATTTGGGGTTTGCCCATATCTTCTACTACTTTTCAATGGGGATAATTACTACGGCGACATTGCCAGACAATTAAGAAAGCTTTTTTATATTTTAACAAAATAGATTTTTTTTTTAAACTGGGAATTTTAAAAAATGGGAAACTTACGATTGTCTTGGCTTACGTGTTCTTCGGTCAGCAGTATAGAGGGGTTTACTCGATTATTTAAGACATTATTTTTATTAGTCAATTTTTTAATTAAAATCAACAAAATATATTAAATTTCGGTATTCCATATTAATTGGCCGAACCGTTGTTCTGCTGCTTATTATCTGGTAGTGTTTTATAACTTGAGAAAACATTTATTTCATAAATAAAAAAAAGGATTAATTTGGATTATGTTTTATTAAAGTCAAAATACCAATGCAGTGGTCTAGCACCATTGGGTATGGATAAGGGAGAATGGTAGTAGTAGAAGTAAGGTTAATATATATTTGATTACTTACAAACAATTATTTTAGAACATTAAAAAACTTGAAACCAATCTAGGATTGGTTTCAAGTTTTTTACAATTGGCAACCCTAGTGGGGCAAGTATAGACTGTAATTATTATTTTTTCTTCTTTCTATTACAGAAAAGAGCTGTAGTTATAATATTTACATATAAAAATCATAACATCCATCAAACTTTGGAATGATCTATACACCTTCAAACAAATTCTTAAACAACAAATCAATATTTTTATAACATAATTAACACGGACTCTTATCAGCGTCGTTTTAGAGAAACGTTCTACGACACTGTGTTAAAAAATTTACTAAACATGCAGTAGGCATTACATGTCAACTACGTACAAGTAGAATTATTCTAATTTATTAATGAGTAAGAACATTACTGATTTTTTATGTATACATTAATGTCGACAAAGCCACTTGATAAATTACACTTTACATCAAAATCCACCAAGTCAGTTGAATTTAGCATTTTAGTTTCCTCCTGAAAATAAAAACGTATAATATAATTAAAAATTTGATAAAAATTGCAAACCCCACATAGTTCTGAAAATCCTCTACTATTAAAATTTTCTGGTCTTGTTCATCATTCTACAAAAATTTACCATTGAGAGAACTAGTAAAAATGGTTTAATACTTAATAAATAAAAAAATTATCCTTTTTTTACTAAAATTTTCATTTTAAAACTGTCCAATAATGCTAAATGTCTTAATTTATTTACTTAAGTCTTAGCATTGTATGAGAATTTAGAACATCTTTTATGGATTCTGATATCATTGGAGATATCTGACCAATCTCAAAAAAGATTGGATACTCAACTAAATCTTCAAAATAAACCTACCAAAAGCTTGACACCCTGTCGGGAAAAAGAATCCCACATGACTCTTGTGTTAATCTCTGGTTTCACAATGGGTCCGGTACTGATTACGTTCTTCTTCTCACCATCAAGATCCCATTCTAAACCAAAACCAACCCATTATAGAGACCGTCACTATAAAAAAAGTAAACATGAATTAAAAATCTGCAGGATTTCCATCAATTTATTAAGTCATTATTACATTTGGTTCTTTGTAATCAATTCAAACTAAAATCAAACTGAACTCAAACTGAATTTTCATTTGCAGATTTATTTGCTTACGTTTGGCAAGGATGCGAACCAGTAGCGACTTGTGTAGTTTCCTCTGCTTTGTTCAAGTCAATTTCCATTATCTTCATTGGAATGGATCTACAAAAACAAGGATACTCCCAGAGGGGTTGAGGCTCAATTTCATCATCACTTTTTGATCTTGAGCTCTAAAAATTTAAATAAATCATCTTTATTTATGTATTTAAAATGTAGGATAATTGTGTATTTGGCATTTTCTATTCTTCGATAATCGACAAAAGTTTTAATGGATATAATAAAGGTAGATTATTAACAAACATGTATCGTAATTATGAAAAAAAAAAAGAGTAGTTAGCAACAATACAAATAATATCATTAATACCTTGACAAGTTCATCAAATATCTTTAAATTGATATTTTCACAAATATTGAGGGGAGCTTTTATTTTGTGTAAATCTAAAAATTCAACAGGCATAACCCACAAACTGCAAGCACCCCGGGATCACTTTAACTTCTTTTTTGAACTGGGATTTGAACTTCCCGACAACGTGGCCCAAGTGCAAATTGTCCCAGGGTAATATTGCCGAGTTGAAATTAGGGTCTCCAAATATCAAGGAAATGCTATCATGCGGGAATGCCTGGGGGATAGATTCAATGTTGGGTAAAATGACAACAGATTCCGAAAGGTTGTTAAATGAAATGTAAGAGTGTAGGATCCGTTTGGTTATTATACCCGACTCGATGTATATTACTTTCTGCGCTCCGTACTTGGCAGCTGCCAGCCCCATTAAGGAGGCTCCATTAAGACACAAACATACTGTGTCATCATTAACATTGTTTTTCAGCACTCTAAGCATCTTTTTGTTTCGAATTCCATCGTTCATACAAGCCACGTGTGTTCTGGAGTACGTCATGTGGACACCACATTCGCATATAGGTCGGAGGAAGTCTTGGTCGGAGACGTTAGCGCTATTTTTCAAACTAAACCAAAGTGAGTACTCGTCCTGAGAAGAGACTAAAGTAAGATCATCATCCTCAGTAACTGGGATCTCTTTAGGGAAATAATAAACAGCTTGCATCCAGTGGTCCCGCCAGGGTTCCGGTTAGCCTCCGGGTGACACCACCAAGGAGCACAACTCAGATTCACTTTGCCTAGAAAAAAATTTACGAAGGCATAAATTTCTACTTATTTCAAAAAAACTATTTTTCATTTTGTTATTTTGTACCATAAGAGCACACATTACAAAAAAGTATGTACATGTTCACTTATGGCAAAACAGTGTGTATTTTGCAATATACCTTCCGTATCCATTCTTAGATCAATTGTTTTAGCTTAAAATAACCTGAGGAGGAGTTTTCACAATAATAATCTCCATCTTCTTCAGCCAGATCCGACCAATATGTTTCCATTTTAGTGGATAGATGGACATATCAACAACAGTGTCGTAATGGAAGCCGAACAGGAACAACAATGCAATCCTTCACTAATAAAATAAAATAGAGCGGTGAAAATGTTTAGTATTGGCGCCTTCCCCAATAAGTTCAGTATCAAAGACTTCAGTCACCAAAATATAAGCCATGATTTCATAACACCATACTCGCCAACTGAGGTTTCGTAAGATCTTTTCGGAATGGAATGTGAATTAGTCGTAAAACCATAGTCGCAAATAATCTTAATTTAAAAATATTACACCTGCACAATCATCCATTTGATTGGAAAGCTACACAGCCACGATACTGTCCAGCTTCCAGCTACTGGCGGCCATCAAAGAAAGAAAAGCCGGTACAGTACTAAAACAATTACAGATATAAATTAATACGATGACTACAAACTTATAAGTAAGGTCAATATGGAATATCTCGCAACATAACACAAAAAAAAAAAAATCATGCTGTAAAATAAAACGCATATTGTTGTATCAACACTTATTTCATACAAAACACAACACTAAACACAACTAGTCTATTCAATTAGCAGTGAGTCTTTATTAAAGTTTGGATATGCATACAGAGTAAAGGACTTACCAATATCCAAAACATTTGCTGCTTTCCGCAGTGTGCCTTTTAACAATAGCAAGTATTGAGAGCAGACAAAAGACTTTTGGTTTCTCTCTGTAACGTGCAACATACAGCAAATGCTGATCTTGCTATTCTCAAGTGTATAATCAAAATTATCAAGCCTGAACATCCCATTCACAGCTTCCAGAAACGCCATTGAATTTTTGAGAAAATACAACCATTTTTCAACTATTAATTAACCAAATATCAATCTAAAAACTGATATCCCTTAATCAAATATTTTTACTTTATAAGAATTATTTTGGTTAAAACCTAGAACCCAAACTACCAAACTACAACCTACCAAACTAGGAATTTGCGTTTGACAGAAGAAATAAATGCATAGATTTCCTTCAGAATAGAAAGGATCCGTTGTCCCTAATACTGTGGCCGCCGCACGGCCACCGTGTGGCCGTTTTTATAAATTATTATACCAACGCCTTCATAGGGATTTAGTGGACATCATAATAGTTTGAAAAAATTTTGATTGTTTTTTATTTTTTTTTATAAGAATAAATATCCGAAAAATATGGGACTTACAATATTTTTTAAAGTTCTACCACGTTCGACCACTCCCTTTTATTATTTGCGTTTATAAAATGTGCAAATAATTATGATGCCATCCAATATTAAAAAAACACACCCGTAAGTGCGTGCCATTGCTTAGCAATTTGTACATGATAAAACTGAAAAACGAAAGTGACAATAATTAAGAAAAAGATAATAAAAAAACCAATTAAAAATTTAAAATTTATCAATCACTTAACATTTAAAACATTAATATTTTTACACAATTTTCAATCAAATTAACTGATCTTTATTAAATTAGTTACATAACCCGGTAGTACTGAGAGGAAAGTCATTTCCGAAGTCAGCAACATTCCAACGCATAAGAGTGGTTCTCGCGGTTCCTTTCAGAATTTGCAGATTCTTCGGATTTTTACAAATTTTATCATTAAATATTTTTGTTATCATAAATTGGTTCAAGACTTCGACTGCATAATAATTTAAAAAGTCACTGTTAAATAGTCCATAATACATTAAAAAAAAAGAGTAAGGAATTGAAGAGGTGAGTAATTCAAAAAAAGAAACTCTCCTGGAAGGTCATGAACAAAGTAAGGAAAGTGCGATGAAATGTCAAGAAAATTTTAGATGGTGTACAATCGCGATGCGTAATCCCAATGAAAACTCGTTTTAAAGAATAAACAGATCTTTCCCTTTTATTAAATACTAAAAATAACATCTAACGCAACCTATTCGTGGCATCTCTACTGGAAATATCAACTTCACTGTCAAAAAATATTGATACAGGCCTTTTTTGTAAATGTGCTTATAGTATGAGCCATATGAAGACCTGAAGTTTACAATAACCTTTGTAAATGTGGCTATAGTATGCGCCATATGAAGACCTGAAGTTTACAATAACCTTTGTAAATGTGGTTATAGTATGCGCCATATGAAGATCTGAAGTTTACGATAACCTTTGAGAGAGAAGCTAAAATGATTATGTCAATTATCTGTCGTCTGAATTAGAGGTTGTTTATGTAGGATTGGCATAAATGTACTGCTAAAATAAGTGAGCATATTATTTAACATTAAGTTTATTCAATATTTCATTGAATACAATAAATAACAGTGTCAAGTATAAGTATGGTATGGTATCTATGGGATAAAACAAGATTTCGTGGGAAATATGGTAGAGTGAACAATTACGTAATAATATTTTTTTATTTGAGGTCCTTTAATGTCAGACATTTACTATTTACAATCCAAATTAAATAAAAATTATGTACTTATATAAACATATTTATTAAATACTATTACACTAACTAAATACAGATGCGATATTTAGACATAAACTCATAAAGTGTAAAATGCGTAAATTTGAAATTTCGTAAGAGAGAAAGTACAATTTTGAGATGCATAACCAATACGGTATATACAAATGTTATCCGCTTATGCTGAGTTTGTTTAACTTAAGAAATACAAACTGAATTCTGTAATAGCCACATTTTGGAAAAGTTTCCATCACTGCAAGAGTTTAAGGACCAGCATTATACTACATACAGCAGAATTGATTTAAATGTACATTTTATGAATGCGGTTTGAAGGCGATCTTCCTAGACTTCATGGCGGTCCACTTGTGGCGGTAGACGTAGTATATGGACAGGCCGATGACCATCCCGCAGGACAGCACCTTGATGAGGTACACCTGGCGGATGTCGTGCTCCGGCTCCGAGGCCCACTTGAGGAATGTGGTGACGTCCTTGGCCAGCTGGCTGGTGGTGGCAGGAGTACCGTCGGTGTACTCTATAACCTGCGTATCAAATACAAATATTCATTTCTATCAAATAATACAAAAAATTCCCCGTGGCACTACCAAACATGGTAAATTTTACGCATACTCAAGTGCATCAAATTGTGTTAATTACATAATTTATTGTTAGGCTAAAATAAAGATCTTATCAACTGCATTGTTCTAGTGATAGATTTCTCCAGATTAGGTGCAACCTGTTTTGTAATGTATCGAAGAAAAGAAAAAGCAAAATACTTTCTGACAATTAAGCCCAGAATAACATTCGTGGTATCTGGATAAAATCAAATACTTGTTGAATTGCAAAATTGCAATCAGGATATTTAACAATTTAGGGTCCTATTTTATTATAACATGTAACATGGCAATACTAGCATGTACCAGGCGGCCAATCCGAAGGAGCCGGATGTCAGCCACGTTGCCGTGAGACAGGAAGATGCAGCTGGTGGTTTTGGACCCCCACACACTTCCCGCACGACCCTAGGATCGACTAGTCGACTCTGTTAGCTATTTTGTACTTTGTAGAAATAAAACTTTTAAACAAGAAACCCAACCGTGTTTTACAAACAACTTTATTTTTGAAGGTGAGTAAATTTAATAAGACACATAAGAAAGGAATTCTTGTAAAAGATTTGAAATTTTTTTTTTTACACCTTTACACATTTTATATGGCGATGGAGTCTAGATATATTATTACGATAAATATTTTTTTTAAAAATCCAATGCCTCCAAGGGCTTCGCGATCTTCATGTCTAGAGATCGCTGGTTCGAATCTCCTATCCGCCATGACTTGAATAATTTGAAATGTGTGTAATTATCACAAAGAAAAAAATTCAATTCACTTTAAGTTGATAGCAACACTCTGGATATAATAATGAATACCTCATTGTACAGAGCCTTAGCCATGGAGATGGCTCCTCCAGCGAAGTAAGGGTTAAAGTACTGGCCGTCCCTGAGCTGGATCCCGGCCGGCGTGTCCGTGTAGCCGGTCAGCAGAGCGAAGATGTAATCCTCGCCTCCCTTGCGGGCGGCCACGATGTACGATAGATCGGGGGATAGGCACCTGGAAGAACAAACGACAATTAATTTTATTTTTCCTTTATTCATCTACGAATGAAGCGAGGATTTAAAATGTTTTGACAAATCGAGAGAAAGATAGAAAAAATCACAATTAATATGTGTATTCATCTTTCTCTTGATTTGTTAGACAGTTAATGTCATTGCTCTGATGTCCATTTGGGTTATTCTAAACTCTAGAAGCCCAATGTATGTTATGATGTACACACAAATGAATTTTTGCAATCACAGTCAAATGCTTGCTTGTATTTTATTGTTATTATTATAGGTAGGCAGCTTTTGCTGGTGCGCCTATATCTTTTGTACTTTTGTCTGCATTCAGCATCTAAACGGTTTTTGAACCGGCTGACTGTAGTGGAGTGGACAAGTAGACTTGGCAATTTGTTTGCTTGGGGTTGAAGATGAATTGGGGACGATAGAGCTTCCAGTTGTGACCCCATAGATTTGTGTTGGGATTTAATTGATACATCTCGTGCAGGGGGCAGTTGTAGTAATTATTTAGTATCTTGTAAGTTTCAATCCATTTAAATCCCCTATCTTCCGTCGTTCATTTATATAAGCATTTGACAGATATCGCAAAAATGCATGAGTGCATGTCAAAATCCTCTCAACACATTGACCCTGACCTGTTTTTGACCCTTTAACACATTGGCATTTCAGTGGCCAAAATATGGCGACTATAAATATTTACATATCAGAAATGAAGAATCTTTTAAATGAATTAATATAATCTCACTGCAAGTACAGAATTGTGGGGGCGAAGCAATTTTTTCTCTCTTTTGGAAGAAAATTAGAAACACGTACTTAGTAAATATCACACAATACATTTTGATTAATTGATGAGTTATGTCGCCAGTGAAATCAATGGTTTGAGTTTGGCACATGGAACCCAATGATATATGGAACCGGAAATAATATGACGGTAAACTTCTATTCAAGTATTTCAAAAAGAATACTAACCATTATTTGCTGCTCGGGCAGCTTCTTCATTAGGATATGGGGATGGGAAATAATCTGAGAGTTTTCCTGGCCTCATGAAATATTCGCCAACTTCATTGGGTCCATCTTTAATCGTGGCCTAAAAAAATATATTATCTTGATTATGTAAATAAATATTCCATTAAAATGACAGCGGGAAGGAAAAGGAATATTAAAATATATATGTAAAAAAACCTGTACAATTTACTGAGAAAAAAGGAGACCTTGTTTTAAATATGCCTCAAATTATATTTTTTAATTTCATTGACATCAACCTTTTTTAAAAACAATTTTATTCATTAAAATTCAACACAATGAGTTAAAACCAACATTTAACAGATTTGATTTGGGAGTCAACAAATCCCTAATAGTTAGAAATTAGACCAATTTTACATTGCTAACGATTACTATTCATAGTGTCAAATGGAACTTTTTAGATGTTTACGCTCTTATGATATACACAAATATTTTATCTTCAGGATTATTTTCTACTAGACTAAAATTACTGTTGTAGAAAACTAGTTGGCATGGCTAACCAAAACTCGACAATAATATGAAATACATTACCTCTTCAGCTTCTGCTTTGGCCTCAGCTTCGGTGTGAGACACTCCAACCAAGTTACGGTAAGCCAGGTATTGCAGCGAGTGGCAAGCTGCACATACTTGCTTATATACTTCATAACCACGGCGGATTCTACAATCAGAATCAGGATTTCAATTAATCAACAATATTATTTGCAGTCTGCAATATTGTAATAATATAGTATTTAAAAACAAAGTGTTTCATTGAAATAGTTTATAATGGAATAACTACAAAGTGAGTGCTTCTAACATAAATTTCATACAATGAGCTTGTTTGGCATAACATGTCCATTTTGTGTCTGGCGTAGATAAAAATTTCCACTTTAGCTTTTAATTGTAATGCTTACGAGGAGAATTCATTTGCAACAGGACAATAAATGTTTTTTACATTACATCCAGGAAATTAATGATGATGATAATAAATTTGTCTGTCGGTATCAATATTCAAGGGGTACCATAGCAGTCCCCTATACACCATTAAGTGCGGATAAAGAAATGTTAGCTTTGTAAATGTTAGCAAAAACTAAAAATAAAAGTTGGTAGTTTGAAATGCACGAGTTGTGAAGAACGTACCCACTATGGTCGTAAGATTGCAGGAAGCCATGGTGGGTCCACGGGTTGTGCGGAGGATGGACTTCAGTCCCTGAGGCACTGATGGACTGCTCCAGCGCGTACCACAGGGCACCCATACTGCCCCCCACTACTCCCAAAGATGTTAGCATCTGTAAGAAATATAAACATAATTCATTAGAATAATAAGTTATTAAACTCTAATGTCAAAAGCGCAATTCTAAGAAATAGGACGTTTCTCCTTACAATTGTAGTAGCACTAGTGTAATTATTTTTTCACACTTTTTACATATTGACAAGAAGCGTTTTTATTGTCTTATTTTTTAAGTTATATTTTAAAGGATATAAATATATACCTATTATTACAAAACTAAGACAATACAAACATGCTTCTGATCGATATCTAACACATATTAAAAAAATCATTGCTCTAGTGCTAAATTCCAGAGAGAAAATCGAGGACTTTGATTGTGTGAAGAAATGGCCACAGATCACGTGACAGGGCATCCTCTTAAACAGAGATGCGCAAAATATGCAGAAATTATTAGTATTCAGCATATTGGGCGAGGTTTTATACTGTGTATTAATTTATTTTTAATGGTGTGTAGTAGAGATGTACAGACTAGTCGGAAAAGCCGACTATCTAACCATATTTGTAGTTGGCGTTAGTCGGCAAAAAGTGCAGACTAGTCGGCTGTTTACTTTATTTGTACATATTTATATGCTTAAAAATAGGGTGATTGAAATGAAATCGTAACCTATATTAATAGTTTTTATTATAGATTCAGCTTGCGAGAGACTCAGCTGTAAACGAAGTGCCACGAACATTGCCGATGCCACACAAAGTCCACCAAAAGCAATGATCGGCTTGGCCGACTAGTCAGCCTTTTTGCAACCGACTAGTCGGCCAGTCGGCTAGTCGGCCCATCTCTAGTGTGTAGGGCACTGCATTGGTACCTTACGACTCAGCGCCAGTCTAAAGTATTACATATTTTGAAATATTTTATGAATATTTCATATAGACCCCATCGGTAATCGAACCGGAGACCTTATGCATGGTAGCCCAGCGTGGTAACCACTACTATCTATTAGCACGAATTTAACCTTCACACATAAATTTGTGATGCTGGGTTTACAGTTTTAACATTATTATGTATAAAATGGTTTGTGAACCAAATGACATTGGGTTCACAATTGTCCAGGTAATTTGAAACAATCAAAACTACTGTCAAATGTCTGACCAAATTCCTTATCTTATCATTTAGAGATTGATAATGATGAATAATGTTACCAAACATATTAATTATATTCAGTAATGGTATTCGATGGATTCTTGCTTATTATAATTTTTTAAATTATCCGTGTCACTTTTAAAGTGTGACAGATATTACACATTTTAGGAAACATAAAATTTTGGTGTGTCAAATAAAACACACGTACCATGGATACTACCAAACTGCACCAACTCAAAAAAGTCAACTTTTGGGAAATTGCAAAAATTAAAGTGACAGGATTTTATTAAATGTCATATCTCGACATAGGAATGAGATAGAAACACGTTTCTTAGAGAGAAATGTCCTGAAATATATTTTTCCTCAGCTCAAGAAATTAAATAAATTAAAAAAATATTTTGCATACTAAATAATTAACTGCCATAATAGCTACATTAATGATAATTGGTATACAATACGTTTTTGTGTTTTTGACCCATCGATTTAACACAATACATTCTTTGGGCAAAAAAAAAACCTTTTTAAATTATTACGAATTAAACAGATATTTTCTAGAATTTGTTAAATACCGAATGATAACTTGTTTACAGGGGATGATTTGAAAAATATTTTTATGTTTAGCGAGTTCACAACAACTGTTACTGTCAAACGCCATATTCAAAAGTGAAAATAAACACGATTTTTTATCGAAAGGTCGAATAAAAGGGAACTATTTAAAAAAAACACATTGTACATACATATTTCTGCCCTTTGGTCCATCCTCCAGCGGCGGTGGATAGTTTACTGATCTGCAAAGGGAAGGTTAGAATTAGGTAAGGAGCTTGTTACATAATAAAGAGGTTATATGAAAAATAATTCTAAAAACTGACTGACAAAACCGAAAAAGACAAAATTGTAATACTACCAGCAATATTAATGATGTTTTCTAGTTTTAAGTCCCTATCTGAGTCGAAATTATAAGTTATAACTGGAAATGTAATGAAAACAGACTTTCAGATATTTTAACAGCAGCCGTACGAAATATTCCCCTGATTGAATTCGCAATCCAAAAGATCCCGAAACATACAAAATTATTAATTTAACGAATGACTTACTTGTTTAATTGAAGAACTATTGGTTTTTAGGAGTCCAGCTCCGCAAATCCTACCGACTGCAGCCGCCATGATGGGCAGTGGATGTGGAAGTGTCTGAAGGGAAAATTAAATATTGATAAACCGCAATTTTTTGACACAGATTATTTTTTTATTTACTGATTATGAATAACTGCCCGGTCTAAAATCTAAATTGGCAAGACACAAAAATACAATAACTTTTCAAAATTCGCAGTGGACATTACCTTGAAGATAGGTTTTCAAAAGGTTGGCAGCATTGGATTTGGAAAACGACGTGGTTGTTGAAATGATAAAAAACATGTACAGACAAGTAGATACTTTTTTAAAAACTGGCCCTTAGAGTAAAAATTATACTCTGGTCTGAAATATTGACATTTAGATCGATTCATTCGACACAATATCGGTATGCAAATATAATTAATAGTATATATTCTTCATATTATGTAAGTTGATAAAAAAACACGAAATGCATTTTGAAAAACAAAACTAACTAACCATCACGCCATTTCCCCGAAGGAGCAGGCAGAGAGGATAGAACGCCATACCGCTCTGTCCTAGCACACTTCCCTTGCTTCCTCCACATTCATACATATTCTCATGCACGGACGTCGATTATTCCGACTTTTCACATAACTACTTTCAAGTATTTGTTGTACTTGATCATGCCATGTCTTTCTCGGCCTTCTTCGACTTCTACAACCAGACACACTCGCATCGTGAATCCTTTTAGCCGTTCTTTCATCTTCATTTGCTCCACATGACCGAATCATCTCTAATGCATCTTATGCGCTAGTTTTTTTATTATAAGCGCAATGCATTTCAAAATATTTTTCTAGTTTCAAACCCCGGAGTATTAAACTTATTATTAAATAGTAAAAAAAATATTTTACGAAAAGAAAAACAACAATATAAAATATTAAATGTTTTTACATAAACAGAGCTAAATAATTAAATGTATTTTAATTCACACTAACACTTTTTTCTATACCTAAGTAGAAGCGCTGATCTAAAAGGTAAAAAAATATCCGATGGTTTTCGTTTTTTTAAGTAGGTGAGAACCTATTTAATTTTATCTTTTATCGAAATATTTTTCTCTGCGGTTTCATTTTAATTTTTTCATATGACATCACCCATCTCAGCTGTTTGTGTACGCCGTTCAATTCTTCTTTCGATGCTGAAAATTATCTTGCAAAATCTCATCAATCCGAGGAGCTTTGTCATCAAATCGTTATGAGTTCGGGAATGCCGGAGCTAGGCTCCAAAATAAGCCTTATATCAAAGGCAGATATCAGATATGAGGGTCGACTTTTCACAGTTGACCCTCAAGAATGTACCATCGCTTTGGCTAGCGGTAAGTTTACAATGGACTCCGGTACACCTATATTACTTAATTTCCGTTAGCTTTGTTCAGTTTTTTCCTGTTTTCAATTTCATGCTTTTATATAAATTGCGCAAAATCTTGTGTGTATGTAAATCTACCTTGTTTTGTCTTGTAATTAACTTTTATTCATTTGGCGGGTATTCGTTCTACTGCCAATCATTCACTGAAACTCCTAAGTTCATGTTAATATGAATATTCCAATATATTTCGCTACACTTATTATATTGTTTACTTCGATCTTCGTGGGCAGTTTCAATTTACGTGTAAATTTGAAATATTTGTGATAACATTTGTCTTCGGTATAGTTTACTTGTTTAAAACTAGAGATTTTATTGGTACCTCAAAGTATTATCTAAATCATTTTTATCGCTACCCCATACCACTTTGAATTATTAATTTCTCTCAATTAGTATAAACGTACTATTTCAGAACTTTAAAAAAATATTATTGTTGCATGGGTTACCAACAGTTTGATTTTGCACATTGTATTGTGATTTTAATTATGAAAATAGTATTTTTTGCATAGTCACAAATATAAAAAATCTTTTAGTAAATTTTCAGTTCTGATTTCAATTTAGGTCCCTTGTTTAAGAACTTGTTTTCAGAATAAGTGTGTATTGAAGTTTGTGAAACTTCTGTGTTTTAAAAAAATCCACGATAATACTTATGGTGTGTAAATGTTAGTTCCTAAAATAAAACATTATTTATATTAAAACCACTCACTTTGTAAATCATTATAAATTCAAATGAAATAAAACAACTTTGTTACATGATTCACTTTATTTAAACACATGCTAACTAGTTTCGACAATGCCTTGTCATCATCAGAGCGTTAGCTATTTATTGTTAAATAAACTTTTTTTTAAAGAGCTAATACAATTTGTGATTTGAATGTTATTTTATATATACTATTACAATAGGTTATTAAAATATAATTTTACTACTAAATTTTATCAAATTGTATATTAATTAGAAACTTACTAACTAGAAACTTACTACTACTCAAGTTATTGGGTCCTTAGATTAGAAACATCCTTAAACAAAATATTATCGGATATTACATACAACTTGATTATCTCTGAACAATCAATAGTTGTTCAGACTGTACAATATCTAAATCGACGAGCCACATGTTTAATCCTAATTTAGTCGTTTTAGTATTTTTTTCCAACTTATTGAACAGGTAAGGAGATAAAAATATTGAGTGCCGTTGTCCAAATTTTGTACTCATTTTAGGTGTTATCAGTTTATTATTGCCTGCAAATCTA
This sequence comes from Micrasema minimum, assembly GCA_022494985.1. Taxonomy (NCBI): domain Eukaryota; kingdom Metazoa; phylum Arthropoda; class Insecta; order Trichoptera; family Brachycentridae; genus Micrasema; species Micrasema minimum. Next base: position 139,571 of record JAGVSP010000978.1, read on the forward strand.
GTAGAATGATTATGATTAGTAGGGTTAGTAGAGTCTGTTTTTAATGCGGCTCGAACGAATTCCCTAATTGCTAATTGCCTAACATCAAGTATATTACACTCTTTAAACAGTAACTTGGATGGGTATGTAAAAGGTCTACCTCTAGATACTCGCAGGACCCTCCTTACTACATCAATATGGCATTTGGCTGCTCCTCCCCAGCTCCCGATGCCATATAGAATCAAAGATTGGCACAGGGCAAAGTACACAGTTCTTAATTTTTTTCATTCAGTATATTTTTCAGGTTACTAAATGCAATAAAAAAAGTTTTTTGTTAGCTCTGATGACCAGGCATTGTCGAAACTAGTTAGCATTTGTTTAAATAAAGTGAATCATATAACAAAGTGGTTTTATTTAATTTAAACTAAAATAAAAATTTATTTATGAAATTCATTAATATTTCAAGGGTTTAATGATAAAATATATTTATTTAAGTTGATTCTAAAGTTTATAACTACATTGAATATAAATAAATTTAAAAAATGTGTTTTAACTGTAAGAAATTTTGTCAACCCTTGTGTCTGTATTTTTAGCACAATTTTTCAGTAAAACTAAAAATATAATAACATTTCTAAACATTTGCTGTAGGTATCTAAGAATCATTAACTAATATAAGTAGGCTGATCTCCGTTCTGTTTGTTATCATTTTTCCATTGACTAATTTTAATCCTACTCTTTTTTAGCAAGTTTTATTGTAAAGAAGTCAAATAAAAATTTAAGTTAGTGACATTCAACCCTAATATTATCTGAACAGTGTTTGATACGGTCATTGTCATATTCAACACATGACTGTATTGACATTTGATACAATTTAACCCAGATTCGCATACAAATTATTTTGTTTTTTTTTTTTAATATGATCATAAAACTCCACCCCCACTAATTCATACTTGCAGAAAGATCTATGATGTACGTACTGCAAAAAAAATTGTAAAAAAAATAAACAATAATGCATTTAATGTTTTTTTTTTTATATGTAGATATAAAATTTTGTAGCTTAGCAGCTTATACTCCGATGGGATAATAAGCAGCATATATGTATAGAATATGCAGCATTAATGTAACTTAATTTTTTTAGGGGATACTTTACAATACGTGGTAACTTTTATGAGGACTAGTCTATTGGTAAATCCATAGATAATAGGTTATGAAATTTATACAGTAGGTTAAGATTGGTTGGGTTTAATTAAATAATTTAAAATCAAATAGCTATTTAAAATCGAAATTTATACAGTAGGTTAAGATTTTTTAATCCAACCAACCACAGCTTTGCCCATTTCTATGCTGTACCTCTATAATCCAGAGAGTAAAAACTTTTGTGGAATTTTGCAGCTCTACCACGTATTGTGAAGTATCCCCATTTTTTTAATTAACAGAGATGGGTTTCGGAAAAAGGATGGGTTACAATAATTGAAAAATATACTATTCTAAAAAGAATGGTTCATACTGAATGTAAAATCTGTTTTTCTCTTTTCAGTTCGATCATTTGGAACAGAGGACAGAGAGACACAGTATCCCGTAGCCCCCCAGAACCAGGTGTACGACTATATCCTGTTCCGTGGATCTGATATCAAGGATATCCGAGTAGTGAACAATGTCCCCTCACTACCTAATGACCCCGCTATCATGCAGCTGTCGGTCCCACCTTCACTGGGACCAGGTAAATTATTATTTCATTTTTACTATTTTTACAAAACTTCGTGAAAATCTTATTCCGCAAAGCGCAATATTGAATTTGTGAAATGGTTATGGTATCATCTGTTAGGCCATGTTGTTTATGAAGTTAATAACAAAATTAAAAGAGCCATCTTAGGATGAAGGAAATAATAATTTTTCGTGACTTTTGGTCTGATTTTTAATTAACAATCAACAATCAACATACCCAGCCTAAATGCATTTAAAAATGAGATATACCTAGGTACGTAATATTGTGAACATACTTTTATGTTGAGTCGTACCTCGTGGGCTTTGAATTCAATGATCTTAGACTGAATCCCCCACTCTGCAACAACATGATTTCTGTTTTCAATTGTGTTCAGACATTCTTGAAAATAGCATTTAATAATTAAATTATTTGCAAATATTATGCGTTTAAATTTTTATGATGATATTAATACATATTACATAATATTTTCTGGAATTTTGTACAAATTAATGCTTTAAAGAAAAAGACATTTATGAAATATTTCATCTATAATTGATAAAACTGTTTATTTATCTCCACCTCAACAAATTTATTTTAAATGAATTGTTTGTTTTTATTATTATTTACATATTGAATGCATGATTAATAGAGATTTCTATTGAGCCATCTTTGTAAATATTAGCTTGAGGACACTGGAGCCAATGGTCACCAAGTAGACCAAGTTTATGAACCTGGTACCTAAGTTCAAATCATTATTTTTAATAAAACAATGTGAAAAATAAAGTTTTGTAATTTTATCTTCTTAAACCATAGCCACTCTGTGATCTTTGACATAATGGTGGCGAGTATACATGCATATTTATTTAACCTGCCTTTGTTTATTTCTGAAGTTAATAACAAGTTGAGGATTTATATTCCAGGTGGAGGAGGAGTGGGCGGGCCGTACCAGCAGGCCCAGTTCTCTCACCCTGTGGTGGGCCCCGCGCAGTACCCCGCCTACCACCCCATGGGGGGCCTGCCCCCTGCGGCTGGCCTGCGCCCCAACCCCATGGCCAAGCAGCCCAGTGAGTTGCCTCCGCCCGCGCCCCCGCAGATAGTGAAAGACCAAGGTTTTGAAGCCAAGTGCACACATAAAGCCCGCTTCAAATTGCTTTCAAATTTATTTTTGCGATTAGTTTCCCCCTGGATGCGTTGTTTTCTGAGCTTTTGTTTTTTATTTAAGTAAATACTAATTTTAACATGAGCAAATTCATTTATTCCTCTCTCATGCACAAAGGTGAAAAGGATGTGCTACCATCAATTCTCTCTGCTCTCTAGTACTACTAGAAGTAAGAAGTACAAACAATAAAGTTATTGCAATAAAGTTTATCAAATTCTAGTTCAAAATTAAAACATAAAGCCCAGGATTCAAAAGTCCATCATGCTTGCTTCCTTGCAATAGTAGTAGATTATAAGTATTTGGTGGTTGGTGCACAATCATGTTGGATCATTTTCTTGTTGCATGCTTTCTTATCAGACTAATCGAATCATGTATAACAATAAACATTTTTTTGTTACTCGATTACACTGGTCGACAAATTTTGTCAAAATTTTTGTCCCTTCGGTTTCAGTGCATTTTTAGGAAAGTGTGTGTACTATATGTATGTACAAAATATTTTTTAAATAATTGTTAGAGGTCAGGTTTTTTTTTTATTTTGAAAAGTCAAAAAAAGTTTTTTTTTATTGTTTTACAAATACTTTATGATAAAAATATAAAAATAAACTTAAGTTTATTCATTTTTGAGCTGATTTTCGCTTGTAAGTATCTTGAGTCCTTTTGCAACGTCCAGCAATAGCCGATTAGCATAGATGGGCTCCATTTTCCTTGGTATCGCTTCTCCATTGCCGCAATATCCTGATGTAAAGTTCTTACAGTGTTAGTCGCTGACATCACCCAAATTTTTCCGGAAACAAATCAAGATGAGAACGGAAAAGTGGATTTTCAAAGATATATTACATCCCATATCTTGGTAGGCCGTGAGCATTTCGGAGACAATGCTGATATAGTCTTCGCTTTTATAGTTTCCAAGAAAGTTTTTTACTACGTTTTTGAAAGCTGACAAAGCGGCTAGCTCTAACTGTCCCAACACTAAATTAAAATTCGGATCTGTCAAAACCTCTCTTATTTGTGGTCCCACCAATGATTATATAATGTTATCATTAATGGTCCCACAAAGATTTCTTCTTTTATTTTTGCATGGCTGATCTTGGAATTTTTTTTTTTTAAAGTTAGTTGTGTACAGGCTGTATGGCTGATTCAATGTTTGGGTATGAAATATGTGCTTCTTCTTCTTCTTTGAACACCCCGATACGTTTGTCATGCAGAAGTAGCAATCATTGATATGGTTCTTCGACTCGCTCTAAATCATCGGAACTGCAAACAACATAGCTTTACGTGAACCTCGTAGCCAGTTCTTGTACATCGTAGACAGCTCATGTACGAAGCCCATGACTTATCCTGGCCGCCAAATTTGAACTTGAAATAGAGTTCATATGCCCTTTTCTCCAAAACAGTTATCATTTTTCTTTGAGAAGCTGGTGTAAACTCACCGCACGTATAACAAAAGGAATCAGCACTATATCTGCACTTTCGAGGCATTTTTCTACTATTCATATACAACAACTCATCAAAACACGTGTTCAGTTCAAAAGAGATAAGAAAAGTAAAAAACTAAACTCGCTAATTAAAATTTAAGTCCAGTGTTCCCACAAAAAACTTCGGAATCAGTGCTCCATTATGAAAAAAAATGTTTTTTTGGGAAATCCCACATTTTGAAAAAATTGAAATCCCACAAAAACCTGACGTGCTAGAACTTTTTGAACGTTTTTGACGTTTCTGAAATCAGCGCAAAATTTCCTATTAGAATCAGCTATTTTCGTCAAAGGGACAAAAATC